>RAHM01000284.1:269235-393050 GCA_003713295.1 Parotia lawesii | reverse complement strand
CACCCAACACCATGATGCCCAGCACCTGCCTCGCCACTTTCTCCTGGATGCTCTTGATAACATTGGTCGTGGATGCTTGGTTGGTAGCCCAAGGAGAACGTGAAGCGACCTCCTCGCAGATGAGGAGACCACCAGGCATGCTACCCTTCAAAACCATTCAAAGCCATTGACTATCTGCTGCTTGCCCATGGACATGGGTGCCAGGAGTTTGAAGGGTTGTGCTGCTTCAACCTGACTACAGTGAAAGCATCCATTCCAGTATCCAGAAGATGAAGGACTTACCTGTGTGGTTTGAGGACTTGCTGGGACACTGGGGACTCATGGGGTGGTTGGCTTCCCTGTTGAAGGTTGTGTTCCAGATTATTTTAATCATTTTTGTTGTTTTGTTTATGTTCAGTTGCTTAAAACATTTGCTTTTGAGATGCCTAGGAGAAGCTTTTTTAATTAATAGAGAAGGAGGAGTTGTGGAGATGGGTGGACCTGCTGGACAAGAAACGAAAGGAGTCCTACGGTGGGACAAGTCCTAGGTTCTCTTCCAGCTTATGGTGACAGGAAAAGCTTCCCCCAGAATGCTCTGTTCTGTTATGTTAATGTACCCCAGTTCTGCTTCCCTGGTTGGCTCCATTGGCCGCCTCACCCCTTGTTACCTTGCTCCCCCTCAGAGTTTCTCTATTGGTTCCCTTACCCTGGCCCCGCCTTTATACCACCCCTTGCCCTCAGACCATTGGTCTCTGATGCTCTCTCCACTCCACTATGTAACCCTGGTCGCCCCATTGTTCGGGGGATAGTTTCTCTGGAACTTTGCACAAGTGTGGCTGCAATAAACCTCTCCCGTGGAACCCCATGGGAAGACCCTTCCTGCTCATTCATCATTGGACTATTTTTGCCAGCTATCCGGTGTGTGTGTGTACGTGTGTGTGCAAGTGCAGTGGCTGCACCGAGAGGCTTTCTCCTGGAGACACCTTTTGGGAAGGTCGCGGCACTATACCATCCAAAACTGCTGTGACAGCTTTCCTTGGTTTTCTTACGTTTTTTGGTTTGGGCTTTTTCCCAAGGGGGATGATCTGGGGAGACTTTCTGGAAGGCTGCATCTTGCAGTTCTCAACTGCTCCAAAGCAAATTCCGCAGGTGCCTGTCTACAGATGCAGCACTGTGCCAGGAAAAGCAGAACAGTCCCTCTCCACGCCATCACCCCAACCAGATGCTGGCCATTTCTGACGAGGAAAAGACACAGTCCCACCACAAATTCCAGCCACTGACTGAGTTCCAGCCGCCGGAGTGTGTCAGCCACGTTTGTTGATACGGATGCTGCCGACGGAGAGGTAAGAGAGGCCTTTGACTGGTTTTGCACTCCAGGTTTCCTTTTTGTTTTATTCATGTTCTCTGTTGCTTATTGTTTGGGAGAAAAGGGAGTTTTGTAATTGTGTAGGTTTGGTTTCTATGGGGTTTTTGTTCTACTTTTTTGGTCTCTCCACTCATAGTAGGAAGAGGCGTGAGGGCAGCTGCCATCTTTGTGTCTCCACAGGCAGCCGTCTGCAGAGGGCACCATCTTGGGGGAGGGGATTCTCCTCCATTTTTGGTTTCTCTTGGTTCCTGTGGAGTCCTTGGGATTTCAGCAAGTTACCTTGTAACTAGTAATTTTTACCGTAATTTTTCTGGCCTCTTGTGATTTTTTCTTTTTTTTCTTTTCTTTTTCAAAGTAAACTGTTGTTTTTCCACTTCTATCTACTCATATTTGTCCCTCCGTATTAGTGGAATGGGAGTGGTTAAACCTAAAGGGGAGGCAAATAATTTTTTAATGTCCATCTCCTTTTTTTTTCTGCACTTTTCTCCACTCCTCTTTCTCCACTTTTCTAACACCAAAACAGAAGAGTAAAAGTGAGAAAATTTATGGTGAAGATAAGAGCCGCTTAATAATAAAAATAAAATAATAATAGTAATAACAATTATTTTTTTATATACTGTAATGAAGAGGAAAATTTAAAAATTAGAGAAATAAAGCCCAAGAAAGACAAATTATGCAAATGAAAACAACTGATCCTCACCAGCCAACTGATGAGCAGCCTGTCCCTGAGCAGTGGCTCCCAGATAACAATGCCCAGATTTTTATGCTGCATATGAGGCCTAATGGTACGGAGTATACCTTTCATCAGTTGGGGTCAGCTGTCCTAGTTGTGTTCTTTCCCAACACCTGGTTGCATTTCCAGACAGCTCGCTGGCAGAGGGGTATAACAAGCTGAAAAGGCCTTGGCCATGTGTACAGCAATAACAGAAACACCTTTGTATTATCAACGCCATTTCCAGAAGAAATCCAAAACACAGTCCCACACTAGCTTTTATGAGCTATTCCAGCCATGACCAGTTCAGAACAGAAGGCAAAGCTTTTCGGTACTAAAACATTTTAGGGATGTTATTCCGTATATTGAGGGCAATATTTGCTTAAGCAAGCCTGTGTTAGACTTCTCCTAGCACACCAGAGTTATCTAAAGCTTGAGAAATTGTACTTAGATGATGCAGGCCACTGTATCTGGGAGAGGACCAGTGCTGCGCCTTCCCTGAGTGTCCGCCGCAGATCTGAAGACCTCTGGAGTCCCTATCCATGGCTGGCGACCCTCAGAGGCTGCAGAGCCACCAACACCCACAGTCCCAGGAGCGATGACAGGCCCAAATGCGAGCAGCTATATCCAGGCGTGCACACCGAAGATGAAGAGAGAGAGAGGGGTCTTTTGTATGGGTTCTGAAGGGTTTATTCCAGCAGAGGGACCAGCAACAAAAGACATTAACAGTCCAGGGTCCAGGGGTTCTATAGGGGTGCAATTAACCAATCAGGTTTAGGCAAAGGGGCGGGGAGAGTACAAACGGACCAACCAGAGACAAGGTGGGAGGAGCAGTGAGGGGGAACCAATGGGGTATCGAACAGCAGAGAACTTTCTAGAACTTGTACATATTCAACAGGGTGATGCATATTCAAGAGGTCATGCATAAAACGGGGTGGGGAACTGATGAACCAGTGATAGCTGAGCGGTTAACACAAGGGTCTTTGGGTGCTCACTTAACCATCAAGGCAGATACCAGACCTCTGAGCCGGCCCACCATGAGTTTAATGCTGTGGTTCGGCCCTGTGGCTCTCCAAAAACTTGGGCAGCAGCAGCCACTACTGCAACACTTAGATCTCCGTAATAGGTTCAAAATCAGAGTATCAGACTTTCAACCGCTGACAGACAGCACAAGTTGCTTTTTTCTTTTGAAAGCAGGAAGACAAAACCAGAGCATATCTCTTTAATTATCATTCTTAAGGAAAGGTCAGTGGAACATTTTAATTGGGTTCTGTATATTCGGTATTCTTTAAAAATGTAATTTAAAAGAAATATCTACAGTTAATTTCCTTATTCTTACTAAGTTACAAGAACATAAATAATATACTTCATAGAGGAAACTGTGGGGAAACAGTATTAAATATAATTAAAATGCATTAACAGAATGTTTTTTTCAACATGTTACCTTGCCTGTATTTTAGGAAAGTATTACCTCAAGCATTCAATAGTTAAAGACCAGCAGACAGCATGCAGTATGGTCTTCAGTTTCACTTAAGTGGAAGTTGAATAAACCAGTCAAGATGGAAAACTGTTTTAATAGTTTCCATTACTTTAGCAGTTCTAACAGCAAAAGTAACATTAAATACAAGTAGGTACTTGTCTGAAAGCATTTCATCAATATACAATGTCTCTGGAAATTTGAGGGCTAGTTCCCAGTTCAGATAATGAAGTTGACAGAGGT
Organism: Parotia lawesii; assembly: GCA_003713295.1. Lineage (NCBI taxonomy): Eukaryota > Metazoa > Chordata > Aves > Passeriformes > Paradisaeidae > Parotia > Parotia lawesii. The sequence goes on along the minus strand of RAHM01000284.1, from coordinate 389,273 downwards.
AAAATGCTGAATTACACATCATATTACTGTGTGACTTCCTGCTGACTTAAAGAATAAATGTGGCATTAGCATATCTAATATTAGGATTTTTTTAGTGTATGCATCTCCCTCTAACAGTATCTCTAACAATTGTTGGTGTCTATTTATCTAACATTGACTGAAAAGCAATCTGTAGAGCATTTATTTAAGCCTGTTTCTTCCCTAACTGCCATTTCAGGCTTCACTTTCCACTGGCTGTTTAGTAAGTCACAGAGTTCTGATTTTTCCATGCTCCTCTTAAACAAATAAGATAATTTAGAACAAAAATTAAAGACAGCAGCAAGAGATCAAAACACAGAATTCCTTATGCAAAAGTATGATTCTAATTAATTTTAAAAAGCCTGGAAAAGGTTATGAAAGAAGGTCAGATGGAGTGACAGTTTCCTACACAATCAAAATAGTGAACAAGTGCCTTCATGGTCTTTCTTGGTAAGATTATAGTCCCTGTGAGTATTCTAAGTCAGATCAGAGGTTCAAATGGCCTGGCATCCCACAGAACAGATAGTTGTCTTCAGAAAACAAAGTATAAGGTAAGTATAATATTTTCCAGGACTCTTGAACTGATTTTGAGCTTAGGTCAGAAGTGCAAGTTTAGCAGCTCTTTAACTTTACTAGTGTCAATCACTCCAGTTACTTGATTCTAGCCAAGCTCTTCGTACTCCCTTTTCATGACAAAGACTCCCAAAGTTTTCTGGTGTTTTCTGCGAAGGGTGGCCTTCTTCTACAGAAGGCACAAGGTAATCTGAGTATGGATCTTCAGGCACTTGGTGCAAGTAGTAGTAGACTTGCAGACTGGTTCAAAGAGCAGCTTGACAGATTTAAGGAAGAAAAAACTGCTAGATGCAAAAGATCCACTCTCAGACACTGTCAAGCATGGGAGAATGACCTAGATACAGATAACCATTGCCATTTATATTAATTACAGCTTCACATGCATATATCTAGGTCTAATTACAACATGATAATTAACTGAGAGCTAGATTGTATTGTTTCCCACAGAACAAAATGACAGTGCCTAAACATTTCTCAGACAAGAAGTATAACACATCATCCCTCAAAATATCAACCCAAAGTCTAAGAAACTCTTGGCTGAATATATATAGCTATAGATAAAGTCATAAAATATACATGTTAAAATGGTTCAGTTGGGATGAAACTTACCATAGAATATATTCTGTGTTTCTAAGGTTTGTGATTTCAGCTTCATGCTAGAATCACCTGTAGAAAAACTTCTGGAGATGAAATGATAGTTGTCAATCATGTTGTTAAAAATCTCTAACACAATGTGTACAAATTTGAGAAGTTTGGAGAGATGGAGTCTACTTCTGTAATAAACCAAATGATGCAGTTCATCAAACCTAACTAGATATTTTCACTTTCATTCTGAATATTCCTTACACACTACTCAAGGCATATTCCGTGGCAAGTGCAGCACATTGTTTTTCTCCATAACTTGATGAGTTGCACGGGACACATTAGTTACTAACATATTGCCAAAGTGTAAATAAATTGTATGAGCTAGGTAAATTGTACGAGTTAGGTAAATCAGTATTCAAAACAGTTATCTGACAACGTATTCATGCTGTCATTTTATGCAGAAAATATGACACAGCCTAAAACAAGGAAACAGAATAAGTCTTGAAAACCATGCCATTAATTTAAAGCAATGTTTATTACATTGATAGAAATGGTTTAGTAACGGCACAATGACTGCTGCTAGGAGACCACACAAAAAGAAAAGAAATTTATCCCCAGGTATCTATTCTTTAATTGTGTGGAAGATAATTTTGAACCATGGAAGTCTTGAGTGGAAAGTTGTATAAATCACAGGTCTTCATAAGACTTCAGTGAGCCCAGACCAGAGAAAGCAGATCATCTGTTGTGGGGTGTCTTCCTTGCTCTGCCAACTGTTTCACTTTTGGAGACACACCTGGAGTACTGCATTCAGCTCTGGGGCCATCAGCATAAAAAGGATCTGAACCTGTTGATGGAGCTCCAGGGGAGTGCCACAAAGATGATCCAAGGGCTGGAGCATCTCTCCTATGAAGTCAGGGTGAGAGATTGTGGTTGTTCAGCCTGGAGAAGACAAGGCTGCAGAGAGACCTTACAGCAGCCTTGCAGTGCCTAGAGGGCGCCTGCAAGAAGGTTGGAAAGGGACTTTTTACGAGGGCATGGAGTGACAGGGTAAGGGGGAATGGCTTTAAGCTGAAAGAGGGTAGGTTTATGTTAGATACGAGGAAGAAATTCTTTACTGTGAGGATGAGGAGACAATGGAACAGCTTGTCCAGAGGAAGTTGTGGATTCATCCCTGAAAGTGTTCAAGGCCAGGTTGGAATAAATCTTTGAGCATCCTTGGGTGGCATCCTTGCTCATGGCATGGGGGTTGGACTAGATGATATTTAAGTTCCCTTCCAAACAAACCATTCTGTGGTTCTAATAATGCAGATAGAGATACAAGCAAGTAAACATGAAGGAGAGGAAAGTGAAAATCTGACAGAAATGTTGGCTCTTCAGTCACAGACAAACATGAGAAGTAGACAATTAGGACACTACAGAGCATCAGCACCTGGAACATCTGAGAAAGAACAGTAGCAACACTAGCATTGTAGTTAGAGTTTCCCCTACTCCTCCAGTCTCAGTGTAGCCATTAGAAAAGGTTATTTCTGCTTGCCAAGGTCTAATACGCATGTCATGGTTTAACACTCAGCTGTTTTGACAAACTTTAGCTGAACAGCTTTGTGAAGCTCTCTTGTTCTGCCTGTAGCAGCTGCAGAATTTCAAGAGCTGGGGTAATTCTACATATCTGATCTAATAGCACCACTTCACAAAAACAAGCTGAATATCCCTATAATCATGAAGTGTATACTGCGTACAGGTGGAAACTTCTTCAGCTGCAATCTGTTCTGTTCAGCAGTATCTGCACCCCATCAGTAAAATTTCACATTCAAGTAATGAAGGCAAGTAAGCAGCACAGTAAACAGACAGCTATGCCTGAGATTTAGCTAACTGCTAATTTAGCTAATGATGAACAACAGAACATAATGTGAGAAATTACTGAATGCAAAAAAAGGTGATTGAGAAGCTGATAGGGCTTACAGAGAGCAGCATGAGAAGTGAGTGGATTTCCCAGAGTTCAAAAAAGAGTATGTGTGGGCTTTTAGAGGACAGAAAGAAGAGGTGCTTGTGCCCCAGAATCTTTTGACCCAAATTCGTTACACATTTCCATTTCAGTGCCAAATGTTTGAGTTGGGTGTCACAGCAGCCAGGTTCAATTCTGTCTTAGAAAAGCAAACTCATTTTATCTCCCTAAATGCACTGGCTTGTTCAGGATTGAAATAAACTTGCTTTATTTAAGAGACTTTTGAGGAGATAGATAGATAGATAGATAGATAGATAGATAGACAGATCGATCGATCCTGAAGCTTTTGGATAAAAGGGCTCTGGAGTTGATTCACTATAGTCAACGGAAAACCACCACATCCTGTGCATAATTGTGAGGATGAAATGTAACAATTGAGATCAAATTTGTGGGAAAATTGTCAAGTTTACAGTCTCTAAGACAAATTCTTACACACATCTAAGCCACATTCTGAATTGCAGTAAGCCTACACCACCAGTCTTCACTCTCTTGAGAGCCACAACTGACATCTACAAGTATAGCTCATCCTATAATCCTCACATTGTGGTACAGCCTCAAGAGCCAGTCTTTGAAATGGTGTTAAGGTGCTGACTTCAATTTGTTTGCTATAGCAGTGAGGAATTGCAAGGCCTAAGAGAAAGCTAAAGATTCCTGAGAGAGACTAAAAAAAAAGTCTCTTCAATGTAGGTAATTCTTATATATTTGATTATTTCAAACACTGTTGTATCAAGAAAAGCTTTACGATTTTTGTGCTTTGAGAGCAGGATCCTTGTCAGTAGTATTATCATCTAAAACTAGAGGAGCAGTTCTCTGAACAGAATGGATATCCCAAAGTTCATCTTTTGCTAGGAATGCCTTCCAAGCACTGTTCACACCAAAATTGAATCACATTTGATATTCTTTTTAATGAAGCAAGCACATGACACTGAACATACGAAAATATTCACGAATGAGACAGTCTTTTGGCAGTCAGCCTGAGCTACCATCTGGTCTTATAACAGCAGTGGAATAAAGTTTATATTATACTCTACTCAAAAAAAATTAAGCAGGGATATACTGTCTCTTACTAGGGGTGTTTAATGGAAAAGTCAGAAATCTACATGTAGCTGAAGGACATTGATGTATTTTTCTACTTTCCTGCAGTTTGGATCTATGCATTCTAACAAAAGAGCCATTCATTTGAGCAAGTAAGGAAAATGAATTTTGAAAAATAGATTATAAACAATATCACGTAATTTCAAAGTATTCATTTCTGAAAGTATGTCTTTTTATTTTGCTGTCAATACCAAGATATTTTCTATGAAGCTCATTTCTAGTATTAGTATTGTAAGGCTATCAGTAGATATATCCAAGAAGAACAGTGATATTCACTGAAGTACTGGACACATGATATTAAATTTATTATTCATTAAATTATGTGAACTCAGAGTTCCTGTTTCTTTAGAAATAAAGAGAAATGACAGATCACAAATCTGCTTCCTATTTGGCTCCCTCTGCACTGCAATAGCAGTGCAATCTGATTACTGTGCAATCAGATATTTTTTAACTGGTCATTTGCAGTCACTATACCAAATCTGAGAGCTGCATGATTAGAACAAAATGGAAATATTATAGATCAGCTGAAGGATTTCTTAAATATGTCCTTCAATTGCAAATGGGATTCAGTCTTTTTAAACTCTCTTATTTCAACAGTGGGATATCTTAAACCAAGACTTTTTGTTTTAAAGCAGTCACATCTTAGTCTCCCATACCAGAAGAAACTAAGCATTAGCTCAAGCTGTAGTACTTTGCAAAAGCCTAAAGAACGCACCAACCCTAGCAAAACAAATATCTATTAGACCTGAATATATATTTTATGCTTGCATACTTTACATTGATTAAAGGGAGAGACTTTCAGGAGATGTATATCCAGGGTGACCCAGTTGCATTCCCTTCTTAAAATTTTACCTCCAAGCCAGTATCCTGCCTTGTCCAGGGTTGTAGTAAGAGCTCCCATCACTGAAAAACATCTTATCACAGCTGCAGCCATTCAATATCTATAACATATCCTTAACAAAAGCACAAGCACAGAACAAACAGAGAGGATCTCACTTTCTTTTCCCACAGTAAGAGAGGCAGGGACAGCATTCTTTACCTACTTTGCTACCTCAAGACTCCAGTGGTGCTATGTGGAATTCAAAGACACATGCACAAGACTAACTCTGCTGTATAACTTTATCTGTAAACACCGTAACTCCCAGTGAGCCTTAGTGATACATCTCCCAGCATTTTCAAGACACACATATTTAAATTAAATCTCCTGTGTCCTACACAGGAAGAAGGAGAGCGGCTGTTATTTAGTCTGAAGCCCACCCTAGACAAAGATTCACTGCACCATTGCACCTCCATTATTGTCCTAGCCGACACATTTGATAATCTTTTCTGCAGCTATGACCACAAGCTAGAACATAAGTCCTCCTTAATGGCCTCTTCCATTTCATCTCTTTTTTAAGCATGTCACAAAGTGCTTCATGAAACCCTTCCATCATCATCTGAATAAAATTTTCAAATTGAACTCATCTCCATCATACCCAAATTTGAGATTTTTATGACTTGAAGTCTCCCTGTTTTCTCTTCTTTCAGGACACCAGTCCACCATATCCATTTCCTGAGACCACCTGCTTGGTAAATTAGGCCCAATGCTTCTCTTCATTTGACTATTTCAACAATGTGATGGTTTTCATTTCACGTTTGTTACAATCGTGCTCAATGCATTACCCACCTGTCATCCTATGCAGCCACAGGAAATTGCCTGAGCATCATTAATCCCTTCAATCCCAAACTAATGTTTCCACCCTTCTATTAGATGAGGAAAAAACAGTATCTGTTCGCAAGGAGGTAGTCCAAGTGGCTAGAGTGAAATAGTGATTACTGGACAGTGTTAAATGAAATGGTGAGAATGTCCTTCTACACAGGATACCTAGAGTAGGGATACAACTCTTAATACACCTTAACAGTCAATTTAAAGCAGATAAAGTGAGTATGCCTTAGTTTTTAGTGTCACCAAGCTGGCAGTTAAGAATAGAAATAAACAAGAACTGGGAGTCACTTAAAAACAACCTAAGCACTTTAGCTGACAATAGCACTTAGAGTGGTCACATTTAGTGTTTACTGGCCTATTATATTACATTTCTTGACTTTCTGTTCTATTTACGGGTTTAAAACTGTATTTTATGAACTCTTAAATATATAAATAGATATGATTGTGTTTACTTACTTTGTTTAAAAAAAAATTTAAAAAGTGCCCAAATATAGCTGGATCAACGCTTTTACAGCTATACACTTCTAAAATATACTCATATTAAACATAAAAAATACTTTTTTTTTAATATCAAGAAAAACATGCTACACTGATTTGCAAAGTAAAACAGATGCATTTTTGCACATATAAAAAAAAAAACAAAGAAAAATCCAGTATTCTCTTATGGCTACATAAATTAGACAGGGTTGAATGTTTCCTCTTGAAGTTAGCATAAAAAATTAGTTTATGTGAGTGACATCCCTTACTTATTCTATTCTTTTTCTAGTTATGCATTATCATTAGAAATGTAATGTGTATACTACTGAGACCATTGCATTCAGTAAGTCCAGTTTGAAACACACAACATTTTTGTACTTTTTGCTCAGTAAGTCCAGTTTGAAACACACAACATTTTTGTACTTTTTGCTGCAAAGTTATGAACAGGAGAATTTGAAAATGGAAATAAATATATACAGCATACATAAATAAAACTATGTCCAGCAGAATCATAATTATGTACCTGAAATTATTGGTTTTATTACCACATACCACTGCATGTCAAATGAATAGTGTTTTTCATATAAATTAAATAAATCACTACACGAAACCAGATTGAGACTATTCTTGAAAAACCACTAGGTTATGCAAAAATATTCGTAAGGCTGTGGTCATTCAGAGACTTATTTTGACTGAAAGAACAAGGTCATTTTCTCTGCTTTGAAGGCAGGAGACTATCTTTGGTAAATTATGACAATATCACAGGTCATATTTAAAAGTATAAATTAGAAGTTCATACATATGCGTAAATGGACTCACACATATGTAGTATGAGTATAACCATACACACAATTTAATGTTATGGTTCAAAAAGGACTTCCTTGAACAGAACTCACGAGAATCTGTTGGTCTGAACTACTTTTTCCATAGTGGTTGTATTGGGTCTGACTGGGATGCAGTTAACCTTCCCCACGGGTGCCTAATAGTGCTGTTCATTTGCATTGCTAGCTGGAAGGGTTGGTAACACACCAGGTTTTGGCTACTGATGAGCAGGCTGTCTCTCCAACCCTCCCCCCTCATCAGCACACTGGGGCCATGTGAGCAAGGCCTTGATGTTATCAAAAGCCAGGAAACAAGCTCTCCAACTAATTTACTAGGTTAGAAAGGTGACATTACTTTACTGATGGTGATGGCTGTATGCGGAATTCTCCTCAAAGCATGCCTGCCCAGTAGCCTGACTGGCCAGGTCATATTCTTGAAACTAACTCATATTCATCTCATGTCTTGAATACATGCGTATATGATAATAATTTCCATAGACTTATTTGGATATGGCTCCAGATCTGATAGATCTTTTCTCCTTGAGAGTATTTCAAATATGTAGTCAGGTCTACTCTGATATGTAGTTCTCTTATCAATCTTTATTCTGATTTGTTCTCAAAATCAAAATCAAAAATCAAAATCAAAAAATCAAAATCAAAAATCCTTGTTCTCAAAACTAAGTTATCTACTATTACATATTAATCACTAAGTTGATAAGGAAGCATTAGCTGGCATGAGACTTGTTAGTCACAGATGTAGGGAGTTAACATTAATCTCTGGTAATAAGCACTGTATGATACAAAACTAAGCATTAACCACAAATATCGGGAATATATGCTATCATGCTAAAGTAAAAAGAATTTTCCAACATCTTTCCCCATTGCTGCATAGGTTTCTTCTCAAAGAAATATAAGTTATTCCGTACCATTGGGACAGCCTGGACAGCTGAGCCAAACTGACCAAAGGGATTTTCCATATCATATGGCATCAGCCCAAACATGGAAGCTCACAGGAGCGGGGAAAAGCATTCATTTTTATGATGTTTGTCTTCTGGAGCAACCATTATGTGTGCTGAAGCCCTGCTTCCAAGGAAGTTGCTGGGTATTGCATGCTGATGGGAAATAGAGAATAAGTATTTTGTCTTTCTTTGTTTCCACATGTAGCTTTTGGTTTTTCTTTATTATACACCTTTATTTTGGCCCATGAGCTTTCTCCCATCCTGTTTTCTTCCCCTCCTGTCTTGCTGGGGAGGGGAGCGATAGAGTGGGTTGGTGGGCACCTGGCATCCAGCCAATGTCACACCACTACCGTGGTGCGGTCTTTACCTGTATGTCAGAATTTGAATGGTCAGGAAAGGCAGTGATGAAGATCTGATGTGCTGCTCTGTAACTTGTTCTATTGGCTCAGCACATTTTACCAATCTTCAATTCACTTTGCAGAACTTAAAAATTTATTTAAAGTACTTTACAGAATTTTAAAGTGTTGGAAAATAATTTGGAGAACCGAAAAGTTCAATAGATCAGTCTGGTTCAGGAAGACAGTCACAGCTGATAAAAGGAAAAATGTGTCAAGGACAGTGAATGTCAATAGGGAAATATAAGCAAATTCTGTAAGAATAAAGTTTGGACAGATAATTCACACTTTTAATATTATCATGTGAAAAGTCCAAAATATTTGGTATCTGACTTACAGTAGTTCACTGGCTGACAGATCTTCCCACTCAAAGTGAGAATTACTTGTTTCCATATCAAATGCTATCTTTTTGAAGGAATTAAATTTTGGTTTTCTGTCTACCTCTAATTAGTGAGTGAAAGCACATGTTAGTGTTATTCACTATACTCCCATCTGTTCTAACTACAAATTGAAGGTATTGGTTTTAGCTTGGTGTACAGAAAACCCCCCACACTATTTCGTAAGAATGTTCTTCATCAGGTAAGTGAAGGAAATAGGGTGAACAAAAAGAAAGGGGAAGGGATGCAACTTATTTGGCAGAGAGTGACCAGTTGCTTTTCAATTACTATATTTTGTAATGGATTTAGATTGCCAAAGATGTTGGTCCTTTTTGCTCCATAATTGAAATGTTTACAATACTTGTTTGTGTGGCAGTGTAACTCTAGGGCATTTTCAAATGTCCCACTGACATCTCACGTATGTCCCAGGTACTACTGAATCTAGAAGAATCTCTAGAGGAAACAAGAATTTTCTTTATTGGTATCATTTTAAGGAATTTCATGGAAGTCAGCAAATTTATTTAGTGTGCACTGAACTCCCATGTCTAAGTAACTTATAATAACACTGAAAAGAACTGGCCCTAAAATTGAGACCTCAGAAATACCTAGCACTGGAGACTGTCTGTCAATCTAATACCTCAGGCCAAATTTTGGTCTGTTATCCTGTTGCTCACTAATATGTGTTTTATAATGGCAACAGGAGAAAAAAAAATTCTTCACAGGTTTTGTGATGTTATAGCCTCTACTGGTGGTCCCAGTTTTAGACACACCCCTGATATTCTGAGCAAATATTCCTATTTCTCACCCTATTTTTATATTATCAATGCCTGTTTGTCCATATGCCTGGCATCATGTAAGATTAGCTGTTGGAATATGACCAGACAGCAGATAGAAGGACTGCTCCTTATCTGTGGAAGTATGGACTGGCACAGGTTTCTAACAGTCTTATTTTCTTGAATTATAATCATCTTACAGACTTCTATCAAGTGAATGATCATTTGGAATAAGACATGAATTTCAAAGTCTGAAGATTTGTAAGAGTGAAGAGTATAAAAACGTGATGTACAATTTCATATTTGCCAACATATAAACACCAACAGCCTTCATGTAATCTCTTAATATCCTTTGTACAGAGTGGTGAGACATATGTAGGGTTTGGGTTTTTATTTGTAGTGCAAGCATGTTTGTGCTACTCAACTGTTTGAGTAGATTTTATAAGCTACTTTAAGAGCCTACTGTAGTTTTAAATTTTGAGTTTATAATAAAGAACAAAATCGCTGTCATACAGTTGTGCATTTTAGTCATAGTAAGCCTGTCTCTTTTTGTCACAATAAAACATTTCTCTGAATCTACGACACTCCCATCATGATGGGAAAACAGCATAACCTGTAATACATAATGATCTTTAAGACGACAAGAAACTTTGATAGATGAGAATATCAAGGAGTACTTGTCAAAGTAACATTTCAAATTTTCAATTTACTGCACTGTTACAATTTTCGGGAAACAGAAAATCATTTATGGGATCCTATTTGAATTTGGGTGGGTAGGTAATTAAAAGGACTTCAGATTTCATTGAACAAAAGATGAGATGATGAAGACAGTGTCAGATGGGTAAGAATTATAATAGCTTACAAATTAGGGGTCTTTCCACTTCTTTATAGATTTACAAATATACTAATATTTTCTAAATCACTAAAAGAAAATTTGTTTTAAATCAATGTTGAGGAAATATTTATGGTTTACAAAGACAGGTCTTATATCTCATGCATTTGTAGTGGATACCAACAGTACTTACCTTCAGTGAAGTGCAGAACCAGTCAAAGCAACAAAAAGGTAGTCTATAAAGCTTCTAACAAGTTTCCCTAAAATATTAAGCAGAGGCTGTGGAACTGCTCTCAGTTCTGTTTCCACTAAGTAGGACTTTATCCCCCTAGTCTCCTATGATTACCCACTATGACTACTGAAGCAGCAGGAGAAGGGAGGTTTAACAAAACCTATCTCTTTAAAGTAAAAACTTACTTGGAAAATAACTCATGGTCCTAATTAATGGTGTGACATCCTGACATTCTACCAGTAATTATTACCTCAGGAAAAAAAAAAGACATTTCCAAAGTACAGCTTTACTAACCCATTACTTTTTTCTCCCATGAAAATTAAACATTTGTAATTATAAAGAAAATCCTACACTCCAATATCATTCATGTTCTAAGTGAACAATACAGAAAATGAACATTCACTGAGGCTATTGTCATTATTATGAGGTATGGCTTCAGAAATAAATTCCTGCCTAATCTAAAACTGTAAAGATCTTTCCAAAGGATAAGAAGATAACATAAGTTATTGCCAGCTTGGGAGAAAATTTAAAGAGTGATTAATCTGAGGAGTTTTCTTTATGGATGCAGTTCTTAAAGTGAAGGAAAAAATCCCCACCCAATTACAGCAAGATCACTTTCCTGCAAAATACTTTCATTGCTGGAATCTTGGTCAACACAGGAAACTATTTTCCTCTAAAGAGAATACAAACTTTATTAACTTGTTTTTTGCAGTCCTGCTTTTTATACTGAATGCTTTTTAACTACTGCAGGCATAAAACTTCCAAATACTGAACTTCATCACAAGCTGGAAACAGGGAAAATAAATCAGCCACAGCAGAGAAATTTCTGTTACTGGCAGTCTTTCATCTGACTTCAAGCACAAGATGTCAGACAGTGTCTTACTACCTGCAAAATAATTTATACTATTGCGGTTTCAATAAACAGAATCTTTAATGGCTATGAAGAAGACGAGTTAGAAGACATTACAATTTTTATCACCTGGGTTCTGACTGGCTTTCACAGAGCTTAAATCACAGAAATTCAGTCAATCAAGTAGGCAACAATACATATCCAGTACTAACATATTTACCATTTTCTAAAATAGAGATTTTTCAGCTTTACATTATCAGAAGCCTTCCTTTGTAATTAATCTAGGTAGGCTTTCTACCAGTTGGTAAGTTCAAATGGGTTCCTGTAAGAAGACAGGATGTTTATGTCTATATATAAACATCCTATGTTTATTGGATGTGAAGGGAAACATAGTAGCAAAGGATGAGGAAAAGACTGAGGTAATTAACATGTTCTTTGCCTCCATCTTTTATAGCAAGGCCAGTTATTGTTGGGGCAGCCAGCCTCCTGAACTGGTAGACAAGAATGGGAAGCAGAATTAAAACCATGTGATCCAGTGTGAAACGAGTAGTGGCCGACTACATAATTTAGACACTTGCAGGTCTATGGGGACAGATGGGATCTGCCTAAGAGTACTGAGGGAGCTGGCCGAAGGGTTCACAAAGCCACTGTCCTGTTCTGTCCAGGACAGAGTTAATTTTTGCAGTAGCCAGGAGGGGGCATGGCCAGGACCCAGACATTATTGTATACTACCTCATGTCATTTTGGGGTTCAGGGCTCCCTTCCAGGTCATGTAGCAGTGGGAGGGATTAGGTATTGTCAGGGGTTTCCATGTGATTAGCAATCACGTGTGAATTGTTCATCTCTTTCTTGTATGCTCTGTCATTAACATTGTTGTGGTTACTGTTCATTGTCTTATTTCTTTGCTGTTTCCAGTAAATAGTTCTTATCTCAAAGCATGATCTTTACCTTCAGTGCCTCCAGTTCTCCTCTCCAGCCTCCTACATGGGGAAGGAGGAAGGGAAGGAAGGGAGGGAGTGAGCAGTACATGATTTGGAGTATTGCAGTGGGAACACTAAGTTGGGGAACACCATTCCTGAACCACAACATCCGCTTACAATAATTTACCATCAGACCTAAGTGCAGTAGTCCCAGCTGATGAGATTAGAAAATGTGACATCCATCTACAAAACAGTTTGGAAGGAAGATCTGGAAAATTACAGGCCTGCCCAGGAAAGTCATGGATCAGATAATGTTTTATGCCATTACATGGATGTTCAGAATAATCAGATGATCAGGCCCAGCCAGCGTGGGTTTGTGAAACGCAGGTTCTGCTTGATCAACCTGATTTCCTTCCATATCAAGGTGATCCACCTAGTGGATGAGGGAAAGGTTAAACGTGTTACCTACTTAAATTTTAGTAAAGCCTTTGCTACTGTTTCCCAATGCATTGTCCAGGAGAAACTGGCTGCTTGTGGCTTGGATGAGTGTATTCTCCACTGAGCAAACTGGCTGGATGGTTGGGCACACAGAGTGAAAGTGATTGGAGATAAGTCCAGTTGATGGCTGCTCCCCAGGGTTCAATGTTGGGGCCAGTTCTGTTCAATAAATTATCTGGATGAGGGACTGAGTGCACCTTTGGGCAGTTTGACACCAAGATGAGTGAGAATATCAATCTGTAGGTTCTACAGAGGGATCTGCACAGGCTGGATCAATGGGCTGAGGCCAAATATATGAGTGCTGGCTCCTGCCTGTGGGCCACCACAGCCTCAGGCAGTGCTACCAGTCTGGGGAAGAGTGGCTGGAAAGTGGTTCAATAGAAAAGGACCTGGAAGTGCTGGTTGACAGTGGCTGAACATGAGCCAGCTGTTCCCAGGTGGACAAGTAGACAATGGCATCCTGGCCTGTATCAGCAATAGTGTGGCCAGCAGGACAAGAACAGTGATTGTCCCCCTGTACTCAGCCACACCTGAGGCCACTGGTGAGGCCACACCTCAAAACCTGTGTTCAGTTCTGGGCCCCTCACAACAAGAAAGACATTGAGGGGCTGGAGCATGTCCAGAGAAGGGCAACAGAGCTGGTGAAGGGTCTAGAGCACAAGTCTTATGAGCTGAGTGAGCTGGGGTTGTTTAGCTTGAAGAAAAGGAGGCTCAGGGTGACCTTATCACTCTCTACAGCCACCTGAAAGGAGGGTGTAGCTGGGTAGGGGTCGGTCTCTTTTCCCAGGCAACCAGTGACAGGACAAGAGAACATAACCTCATGCTGTGCCAGGGGAGGTTTAGGTTGGGCATTAGGAAGAATTTCTTCACAGAAACGATGACTAGACATTGGAATGGGCTGATGATGCAGGTGGTAGAGGCAGCATCCCTGGAGGTGTTTAAGAAAAGACTGGATGTGGCACTTATTGCCATGGTCTGGTTGACATAGTGGTATTCAAGTCATGTGTTGGACTTGATGATCTCAGAGGTCTTTTCCAGCCTGATTGATACTGTGATCCTGTGATTCTGTAATAATAATTGCATTGCATATTTGTAAATCACACTATCTATAGATTTCAGAACATACTACAATTAACATTCCTATTAAGAGTCTGTCATCTGAGGCATAAAACTATCTATTCCAAAATATTTCAAAGGGCTGTGTGTTCTTTACAACTGTAACATATTTATTTTATAAAAACCTGGGAGTCTTGATGGATCACAAGCTGTCCATGAACTGGCAGTGCTCTTGAGGCCCAGAGGGCCAATGGTATCCTAGGGTGCATTGGAAAGAGTGTAGTCATCTGGTTGAGAGAGGTGATCCTCCCCCCCTACTCAGCCCTCGTGAGGCACATCTGGAGTGCTCTGTCCAGTTCTGGGCTTCTCAGTACAAGAAAGACAAACAGCTACTGGAGAGGGTCTAGTCAAGGGTCCCAAGGACAATTTGGAGCCAGGACCTTTTGTCTAGAAAAGAGAAGACTGAGAGGGGGTCTGATTAATGCATATTAATATCTCCACGGCAGATGCCAAGAGGATGGTGCCAGGCTCTTTTAAATGGTGCCCAGTGACAGGACAAGGACTTATGGGCACAAACTAAACCAGAAGTTTCACCTCAACATATGGAAGAAATTCTGTACGTTGAGGGTGGCAGAGCACTGGAACAGGTTGCACAGGCAGGTCATGGAGTCTGTCTCTCTGGAAACATTCCAAACCCATCCAGATGAGTTCCTGTGCCACCTGCTCTAGGTGACCCTGCCATGGCAGGGCGGTTGGACTACATGATCTCCAGAGGTCCCTTCCAACTCTAACAATTCTCTGATTTTTTTTGTATTTTTTATAAAGTTTGCATTTAACAAAAACTGCTCATTTCTAGAATTAGTCTCAAACTGGTCAACACAAACTAAGTCTATCCATAATGAAGCACTGGCCACAGAATCATTTTCCTAAGTAATGAATATGAAACTAAGGAATTTAAATTATATGTGTGTAGACTGCACTTACAGAACTGAGTGCAGAATTACATCAAAGTGATCCTTTAATTAGCTAGTTCATCTCCTTTCAGAAGTATCAGATTGATCATTATCAAACCTCAGATTAAGTTGCAAATTTACTTCCCTCCTATAATTTCTCTTGCCATTTCTCTTCTGCTAAATCTGTTGAAATACTGTCATTTGATCCTGCACAAATTTAATGTACAAATTCTCGCAGGGTCTTTTCACTTTTATTGAGTAATTTGGCCTCTTTTGTGCAAGTTTACAGAGAGCTGGAATTTGCATGTCTCTGGTTTTGCAACTGGCATTTAGTACAGAGTTCTAAAAATGTAAATCCTCCCTTTTTCAAACAGAGTTTTGTATTCTTCAGAGATAATAATGTTACAAAAGTCCATAGATGGACTTTTTGCAGGGTGGGGTCAAAACATCTCCAGGGGTGCTAGTAAAAACTTTTACCTCACATAAAGAGATTGTTTTAGAGCATGGTAAAGGACTTAGTTTCCAAAATTTTCCGGGCTCTTCTTTATTTTATGCGTCCATTATCTTGTACTCACATACAGGGAACACCTTTTTTAAGTGGTTCTTATAAATGTGTTGGCATCTGCCACAGATTTCCAAAACACTGAGGAAGAGAAAAACAAACACTGATCCAAAAATTAACTTGAGATTTCTTAATTACTGTAAATTATGAATAGTAGAGTAGTCAGATTTGAGTATATATAGACTATATACATGCATTTAAAAAGTCTTTCTTTTTTGTACTCCAGTACAGAATATTAATATGTAGAATATATTTTCAGGTTTGCTTTTTTATTTGTTTTTTGGTTGGCCTAGACGTTATTCAAGATCTCATACACTTTCCATCTAGCAAAAAATGAGTCTGACAAACACAATATTATCTGAGAAATTGCTCTATAATGAGGATTTTTTTATTACAAAGCTGTAAGTTCAAACATTACATTCTGATCAAAATTTAAAACACATTTTAGAAAATGTAAAATAGAGATACTCTTCATCATGGTTTCAGATTTGTCTTATATTTTGGCTGTGGTTAGCCACAAAGCTTGTATTAAGTCATCCTCAAGATACCAATAGAATACAAGATGTGGACAATTCTTTGTAAAAATATCTGATTTTGGAATGATTCAGAGTACTCCTCGGAACCACTTAATGCCTGAAGTCAAATGTGTAAATTTGTGGTTTTCTTATAGACTGGAGTTCAATTCTAATAAAGTCCGTGTAGTAACTGGAGGGCAGTGGCAGTTTCTCTGTGAGTTTCCTTGCTTTAGCTGGAGTTTAAAACAGGGTTCAGGCTGCCATTTGTCTTGGCTGTAGACTTCAATGACTTGCTATAAATAATGAAGTTGCTGAAAAGCTGATAGAGACAGCTGAAATATAAAAATACTATAAAGGTCAAATTTACTTTAACAGTCTCCTGTAATCTTCACATAGTAATCTTGAAGCTCCCCTAAACTTCTGAATGAAAAATGTCGCTCAAATAGCTAAATTTATATAATATTCCTTTCAGAGGTCAGGAAGGTGTCCTTTTGCACCCTTTAAAAAGCAGTACTTTTTTACTAATTCAAAAAGTTAACCAAGATTATACTTAAGGCTGGCAAATTTTGGTGTAGTTTAAGATAAATCCAGAAAATTCTGTACAGATGTTAAATATTCATGGCTGATATTTTAGAAAATTTAAAATGTGGTTTCAGTATGGATTCTGGCAACAACATACAAATTTTAAAAATTTGCCTGGAATTTTAAAAGTTAATAAAAACTTCTGGACTTCATTGGCGATGTGGAGGAAACCTTAGCTAAGCAACAACATTGTAAAGATACATGATCACTGAACATGTTTTTTAATTTCACTCCTTTCACATTCTTCATAGAAATATAGAATCACAGAGTCATAAAATGATTTAGATCACCTCTAAGACCATCAAGTCCAGCCATAAACCTAACACTGCCAAGTCCACCACTACACCATGTCAAACCATGCCTTAAAGTGTCATAACTGCACATCTCCTAAACACCTTCAGGGATGGTGAATCCACCACTTCCCCCCTAGGCAACCAGTTCCAGTGCCTGACAACACTTCCAGTGAAGAATTTTTTTCCAGGAGTCCATGCAGCTTGATGCAGTTTCTTATCCTATCACTACCCTATCAGTTTTCCTATCACCTGGGAGAAGAGACCAACACCCCCTTGCTACAACCTCCTTTCAGGCAGTTGTAGGGAGCGATAAGGTCACTTCTTACAATTGTTAAATCCTATTCCTCTTATGCGAAATAGCTTCCTGAATGAAAGAAACATAGCATTACAAAGACATGATGACAATGGCATAATACAGTTAATGATTACATTGTGCCTTTGTAAGAAAGTGAATTTATTACACTTTAACCAAGAGAAATAAAGCTTTGACATGCCCCACAGACTGAATAATGCGTGGACTTTTTAATGTAGAGTCATTCTTTTGACATAAAATAATGAAATTTAAACTGACAGTTATTAGTGTCTGCTAAAGTAAAAATGAGATCTAAGACCCAGGATATACTGACTCTCTGGCTTCAATGACTGTTGACCATTTGGGTTTGGCCCAAATTTAGAGTTAAAATGTCTGTTTCTTCCTCCTTTCTTTCACCATATTTCTAAAATTCAGTTTCAAAAGAAATGTTAGTATGTTTCAAAGCTGTCATGTACATTGCGTTTGCTGTCATGTACATTAGTTCTGTAATCAGTATTTATTAATCTTAAATTTAATTCTAAAGAGATACAAAGGGTTAGGGTCTATTTCCAAACAGACTCATTTGTTCATATATCAAACTTCCTCAAGCAAGAGGTAGAAAGCCTTTAAGGAGTTCATTCTAAGCAGGAAAAAACCCCAGCATCCCTAAATGACAATAATTGAATTTGAGCATAATAGTAACGGTGTTCATAAGTCATAAGAAATCCAATACAGAAACAAGGAAATTAAAATTGTATTGTATTTTTATAGAGGTTTATTGAGTGAATCTTGAAGAGCAAGTGTACCTACATTATATTTTCCCCCTTATTTAACTAATTGCACATAGAACTCTAATCTTGCACAGACACCTTCACAGAGCTACAAGTGCAACTCCACTACTAATGCAAATTTTATAGTCCCCAAAGTGAAGTTAGTTTTTTCTTTGGTATATTTCTTGACTTCCAGATTTTAATAATTCACTGAATTGATAGATATTTTGATTGAAGACATTAGAATTGCTGAGAAAAAATGTTCTGACTCATAAAATTTTTACATACTAATTAAAATGCTCAGTAGCTGATGAATTTCTAAATACAGACAGGGAAAAACAGAAGATACAATCCATTCCTTTTTTCTCTGCAAATAAAAACTATATGAGTGACTGCAAGTTTACTTCAATTAGTTACTTTAATGACATGACATTTACTGCAATGATTATGAATACTCTAGTGGGAAATATACTGAGGTCAGTGGAAATAACCTTACATCCATTATAAAAATAAACTTAAAATAAGTTTTCAAATGCAAGAACTTTCATTCTTTTGCAAACATGATATTGGAGGTCAAAAATACTCTAGGGAAAGAGTAATTTCATAAGTCAAATCATACATAAATAATCCAGTAGTATGAAATTGCAATATTATTCTTGGAAATCAAATCACTGATTGTTTGTATGCTGGCTTTTAACATCTTTAGGTAGCAATTGATTGATCATGAGTCATATAAATATCCCTTAACATCTCCAGCTACTCAGAGATTTTTTTCCAGAGTGAGAAATAATACTTTGCTTTGTTCATCTGTTTTTCTTCTTTGTGTAATAGAAGTCAGAAATTCAGGGAGTAGGATGAAATACATTGAAGAATAAAATTCCTTCTTCCGTAATCAATGAGCCAACGTGAAAAAAAATTTAAAAGTCTGTATGTATCACCTCAGGCAGTAAATTTTTAGAATGTTTTTCAGAGTTGGATGTAGGATGGATTTTGGTTAGCTATAGAAATATTTAGACCACTGCAAGTGAAGCAGTGGTAAACATGAAGACGTATTAAATATACTATGAGGCATTTGTAAAATACTGCGGGTGAGATTCAACTAACTTTGAAAATCTACTTTCTAACCTCACCTAGTCGTCTAAGCTTCCCTTTTCAATCAATAGGCACTTAATGGGAGTGATCCCTCTTACCTTAATCAGTACATCTAAAAGTAGGCTAAAGTATTTCAGACATCTGCTTTAGGATGAATTGCACTCTTATTAATGACTTCTTTTCTACATTGATTACAATGGAAACCTCAGGTGTCTGGGTCGGATTTGATGTATGCATTATAGGTATTCAGAGTTATAGAACTGAAATTCAGTTAATACACTTCTGTTTACTCTTGTATTAGCATATATTCATCTATTCAATTGTTGAACAACTGAACCTCAAGAATTCCAGGATTCCTCTGAGGACTGATGATCCGTTTATTGCTATGACATATATTATCAAGACAATATGTTTTCACTGCATTTGTGATACATTTCACTTAGAGATTTAACCCATGAAAATGAGTAACTAGAAAGAATTGTTCCAAATATAGTTGATGTTTATTGCAATCACTGCCAGCACAATCAATTTCCTAACCTAGGTAAGGAAATATTAATTTAGTTATCAAGTAGACATAGTAGAAATATTTTCTAAGCTTAAATTACTCCTTCAAACTTCATGCAGATTAACCCCAGTTATGAGGTGCCTCCACTGTTTCTTGTGTAGAAGCCTCTGCTAAGACCTCAAGTTCTCTAAAATGGCTATTCATGTATCTGTACATCAGCGTTAGTGAGAGCTAGTAAGCAGATTGGCAGATCAAAATTGTTGGTGCTGACAACCCAGTGCTTATCTCAGATGTTTTTTTTGCACATGGCTGGGTCATGTCCAGCCTCTCACCCACCAGCACTCCCAAGCCCTTATTGTCAGGGCTGTTCATCCCCCAGCCTGTGTTGGTACCGGGGCTGCTGCAACCCAGGTGCAGCACCTTGCACTTGGTCTTGTTAAACCTCAGGAGATTTGTGTGGGTTCGCTCCTTGAACTTGCCCAAGTCCCTCAGGAAGGCATGCTGTCCTTCAGATGCACCACTCGGCTTGGTGTAATCTGCAAATTTGCTGAGCGTGAACTTGATCCCTTTATCTATGTCATTAATGAAGATGTTAAATAACACTGGGGGGGGTGCAGTATTAATAACACAGACCCCTGAGGGACACCACCTGTCTCTGATGTCCATTGGGACTCTGAGCTGTTGACCACTACCCCTTGGACGTCACCATCCAACCAGTTCCTTAACCACCTAGCAGCCCACCCATCAAATCCATTTCTCTCCACTTTAGAGAGAAGCATGTTGTAGGGGGCCATGTCAAAGGCTTTCCAGAACTCCAGAAAAATGACATCTGTAGCCCTTCCCTTGTTCACTGATGGAGTCACTCCATCATAGAAGTCCACTATGCTGGTCAGGCAGGACGTGCCCTTGGTGAAGCCGTGCTGGCTGTTCTGAATCCCCTCTCTGTCCTCCATGTGCCTTAGCATGGCTTCTAGGAGGATCTGTTCCATGGTCTTCCCAGGCACAGAGGTGAGTCTCACAGGTCAGTAGTTCTCAGGGTCCTTCTTCCATCCTTTTAAAAGATGGGTACAGTTTTTCCTGTTTTTCCAGTCACCTGGGACTTCACCTGACTGCCATGACTTTTCAAATACCATTGAGAGTGTCTTGGAAACTATATCAGCCAATTCCCTCAGGACTCCAGTGTGCGTCTCATGGGGTCCCATAATCTTATGCACATTCAGGTTCCTCAGGTGGTCATGAACCTGATTTTTAGTTACAGTGGGAGGGACTTTGCTTCCCCTGTCCCCATCTTGCTGTCCATCTACTCAAGAGGTGTGGGAGGAGAGGTTTCCCTTGAAGACTGAGTCAAAAATGTGGTTTAGTACCTCAGCCTTCTCCTCGTCCATTGTTACCAGTTTTCCAGCGTTGTTGACCAGGGGTGTCAACCTTCTTTGACCTTCCTTGTTCACCCATCCTTGTTTCCACCACTTGTGTATTTGTTTCTTTCCCTTTAATTTTACCAGCAGGTCCTTCCTCAGCCATGCTGGTCTCTTGCCTTCCTTGCTTGATTTCTTTCTCTGAGGGATTGCTAGCTCTTGTGCTCTATGGAAGACTTCCTTAAAGATCTGCCAGCTCTGTTCCACTTCCTTGTCCCTGAGAGCAGTGTCCTAGAAGATCCCATTGCCTATCTCCTTGAAGAGCTGGCAGTTTGCTTTCGTAAAGTTTGGGGGCCTAATTTTACTCCTTACCGACCCTTTTCCCTCAGGACTACAAACCACCAATGCATGTTCACTACCTTAACATCTATCGTCAGCTTTCGACCTTGACTTAAACATTCAAATACCTTTGTTAAAATAAACCTACAAAAATTGTATATACATATGACAAATATATCTATTTGAATCTGCACAAAAATTGAGGGGGTTTTAAAACTGTCCTTCTGTTTAAAAAAATCTTGTAAAATCTTCTATTCCTAGCCTTTCTTGCAATGACAGCACAATCACTTTCAGAATTGCAGTGATTTTTTAAAATGAATATAAGTAGATTTTGAAATGCAGCATTGTTTTATTTGGCAATATTTAGAGTCAATAATATGAATTTCATGTTACACATACTTGTATTTTCCACTGTGTGTATGTTTAAAAAAATAATGCCGCTATGATCATGACAGCAATGGTGAGGATACTGTGGTAAATCCTTTATGCAGCATAATGCTGTTAGGCACCTGAATAAAGTTTAAAGCCTTTAAACAGCATTTCATTATTACCCTGTCCTCTTGGATATACAGTTCTTCTTCTAGACAATCTTCTAGGACTGGCATTTCGTTGGAATCTGCCTTCCTGGAAGTCTTTCCTTATCAAAAGCATCTGATTCTGCTTTTTTGATAAAAGACCTTCAAAAGTATATTTTTAGCAGGTTTTTTTTCTTGTTCTTTACTTCTATGTGGCATTTCCAACAATATTATATCTTATCTATTTCAACCTTTCTCTATTTTTGGCAACATGTAGAAAGGAAATTATATCTATATTTATGACAATTTAAATCCTGGATACTTTTATTTGCATTTATATATTGAATATAGCTGTTGAATAATTAGTCAGAGATTATTATGTGCAATTATTTACTCTTTTTCCTTCTTAATATTACTGATAAATTTCAAATAAAAGAAATTTTGAAAAAACCACACTAGCAGAGACATAGTAAACAAAAGTTGAAATGACCACTTTTTAAGTGAACATTATTTGTCACTAAACTCTGTAAAAATTCCAACGTTCACAACAATTTGCATGACTGTCCAGCTAGATAAAGTATGCTTTGAGTAACATAAGCTGATAAATCACCACCTGGGTTTTTTTTTAACACTTACCCTTGCAAAAAGATGGGGCAGAGAAAAAAGTTCGTAATTTCTGTTCCTCAATTTCTGTTTTTACATCATCCTAGAAATTACTGTTATTTTTCATTTTCTCAACCCAGCACCAAACCTTTGGATTAAGTTTGTGACTAAATTTCACAAAATCTTCAGTCTTCACATTCAAACAGTAAATTCTTACGCTTCCATGATCCATCATTGAAAGACACATTGTATAAATAAAGGTTCTTAGCTTATTTTTACAATAAGTGAACAAATACTTCAAGAAACTGTCCACTATGGCATATATTCTCACCTTTCCATAGTAAACCCTTTGTTTCATTCTTTGGACTCTAGAGTGCTCTTGAGGAATCAAAACTTCATGAAGTTATTTTTTTCCGAGAAAGAATGTAATCCTGGAACCCACCTTTTTTCATTGTTCTTAGAGTCTGATAAAAGGTTTACTGAATTCTCTAGTGAATTTTATGCTGAATGTAATAGGTCTTTAAATAAACTCTTTGTGAAACATTTCATAGATACCTTTTTTTTGCTTGCTATGTATCATAAAAAGGTTTTGCTTAAGCCTAACTATCTTATTAGTATTTTATTGTATTTTGAAATCTGCCATAAGTGCTTATTTTCTCAGGGTTATGGGGTTTTGTTTGTTTTTGTTCTGGTTGGTTGGTTGGTTGGTTGGTTGGTTAGGGGTTGTGTGTGTGTGTGTGTGTGTGTGTGGTTTTGGTTGGATGGTTGGTTTTGGATTGTTTTGTTTGTTTGTTTAATTTATTTACTAGTCAAGCTTTTTGAGGACAGGTTTGCTCTTGAAACTCATTTCAAGGTACATTTACTCTTAGGGAACAAGTAGATCCTTCCTCAGACAGAAGAGGACTGTAAGTGGATGGAAGTCAGAATAATCACAGGCTTAATGCAAGTATGTGATCTACTTCATTTACATTTATGTAAAATAGCAAGCATTCATCAGCCTATCGCTGTCAGAAAAGTTTCAGGAACTCCTCCAACCCAACATCCCAACATAGATCCAATTAGAATTAAATGGAATTTTTTCACTGTTCCAGTTAGAAAAGGTGGTTGTTTCCGACTGGACAATTCTGACTGTTTTTGTTACTGTAATGGTGTCCATTAAAAAATAGGTATTCTCTGGTGGTCATCAATAAAATGTTATTCCGCTGGTTTACAGTCAATGATTTTTCTGTATAGTTTTACTTCTGCTGTCATATATTGTGTGAACACATACGTGCCAAAGTAGAATAACGTTACAGAAGATGTACTGCACAAAATTTCTCAAACCACAACCTTTTCAGTTCCAGTCTTCTCCCTACAATTAACAGATCATTATGGGGAACAAGTCAAACAAATATCAGAATTTGAGTAAAATTCATGGATTCAGCCAGCAGTGGAAATCCTGTCTTCTATTCTCCTTGCTTTTATTACTTTATTTACATGAAACTAACACTATGCTACTATTTGCTTCCAATAAAATAACTTTTTTAAAAGTTATTGTCTCATGCTGTTTCCTAAGTCCTGTGTCTGTATTAAATCAAAACTGCTGTAAACAAAGAGTTACAGATATTTAGTCTTAGGTATTGACAAAATTAAAATATCCAATTTTGGTCAAGATTGTAAAATGGCATATTAATTACTTGTTCCCAATGATGTGAATAGAATTACCCTGAGGGGAAAAGCTACTACTCTTTTGGAAGTGTCTTAGGTAACTAAATTAGTCAAATGGCAAAAACACAGAAGTTTTGGATCAACTTATTCCCATTAAATGAAATGCTATTTTTGAAGAGAGAAATATAAATTTAGATCATGACAAGAAACATTGACATTTTTTTCTCTACAACTTCTAAGGTCTTAAATTTTAATTTTATAATTGTTTTTACTTAAAGCACAGTGATATGTTAAACAGTGCTATATTGGATAAGATTAACCTTTCCGGAGAGATTATTGTGTTATTTGTTCCAAATACAATGACTTTGGTCCTAGTATCTTCATGAAAAAAACCCAGAATATGTCAATACAATGAATTTACTGAAAAGGCAACCTGCTGATTGTAAGA
The DNA here is from genome assembly GCA_003713295.1 of Parotia lawesii. Taxonomy (NCBI): domain Eukaryota; kingdom Metazoa; phylum Chordata; class Aves; order Passeriformes; family Paradisaeidae; genus Parotia; species Parotia lawesii. The sequence continues at coordinate 364,634 of RAHM01000284.1, read as the reverse complement.
TATATTATAATTTAAGTGTTCTTTACATCACCTGTTCAGTATATCCAGTGGACTGTATAACAGAGTTTTTTGGTACATGTAAGGCCTACACATACTCCCGTGTATTTGTAGTTGCTACAACTCACTACTTGTATTACAAAAACTTTATAACTTTCTAGAAAGGACATATCCAAGAAATAATTACCATTTAGACCCCTTTTATGTAGCTTGTGCCTCTCTTGTTCATATGGTTAAGGATATAAATACTGATTTCGATATTATTATTTTGTATCCAATCTCAGACAACATCAGGAAGTTTATCTTCTCACTGTTGTTTTGCTTTTCTTCTTCATTATTTACCCTTAGAACCAGCCAGATCTATTTAGACTCACATGGAGAAAGCCCCAGCCCCCTGTCTTTCAGTCTTCACTGTTTTAAAAGAATAAAAACATCCACTGTAAGAAAAATCACACAGCAAATCACACTCCAAAGAGCTCCCTCGCTAGGTCAGGCTCAAACACCCAGGAGATCTACATTGTATCTTCAATCTAGCCGAAAGTTTTTCCTCTCATGATTGCTTGTGCCTTGTCGATAGGACTTAATTGCTAACAATCTGATTGCTGCAAGATCCTCTGAAACCCAGACTGTTTGCTCAAACCTGGGCCTCTAGAAATCCATCTGTTTGCCTGTTGTAAATTAAATGTGAAGGTACTTGTGTGAGCGTCTTTTTGGCATGTTAAGGACCAAGTACTACTTTTCAGCTACCACCACCAAAAAATGACATTAAGGCTTGGATTTTTTTTTCCACCCAGCATTATTGTACTTTTCCTGATAATCCCAGGAAGCAAATCAGTGAACAAGTTCACTGTCTGCAGGAATCAGAATTCAAGTGACAGTATGAGGACGATTAGAATTGTCCACGTGAAAGCCTAATTGCTAAAAGTACATATTACTAGATATGAGACAGAGTAAAGAGTATTCTGTCAATAAATATATCAGAAACAAAATAACAAGCTTAAATGTGTATTTTAGAAAAGGTAGAGCTTTGTTGCATCGAGAGATTAATTTTGCATTCAGATTACATGCTCCAAACACAAATATCCACTCGTGCACTGGGCTGACTGTATGATACCGTACCCCCTCTCATCTGCCCTATGCCAGACATGAATCATGTGCCTTCCTGTGTCTTTAAGCTGTTTCTCAGGAGAGGGGGGGGAGAAGCCAGGTGAATTTTTCAGAGCGGTTTGTGCTCAAGGACACACACTTCCCTGCGTTCCTGCTGCTACGGAGCCCAGGAAAGCACCTTCCTGCTTTTTTCCCAGCTCTCGGCTCCTTTTCTCAGGAGAGAGACAGAGAGTTAAAGCTCTTTGCTTTTTAGCTAGCCTGCTACCTGAGGCAAGGACTTTTCTTGGGACTGTTCTGCTCCGGTGCAGAACAGCATCACCAGGAGGCCCCACACCGTGGCCCGGAGGGGCCCACGCTGCACCTCCAGAGAGGGCAAAGCCACATCCACAGAAAGGACTCTGAAATCTACCCAGGTTTCTTCTCCACAGCGAGAGGTTTTATTATTTAACATTATCCATTTTGTGTGTGTGTGTGCCTGCATGCACTTTGCTTGTTAAATAAATCTGGTTTTTTCACTTTCCTCCGAGGAATTTCTTTCCAAACCTGGTGGGGGAGGGGCTGCTGAAATCTGCCTTCTAACAGACGGGCATTCATTTTGGACGTTTTCCTCCAAATTTGTCTCAAACCAAGACAGCTTGTCAGATACATATCTCCAGAATACACAAGTCACGGTGATGTAGTGCAGTAGTCTACACTATGTGTTTTAATTTGCTAAAAGATGTGCAAATCATGCTTAATTGTTTTACAGATTCTCTTTCCTCCTCATATTGGAAACTAAAGCAGACTCAAAATACTAAAAAAGTTGATTCCTGAATAAAAAAATAGATTGAAAACTGTGCATGAAGTGTTTGCTACATTTAACACCCATTTTCAGAGATTACTATATTTCTTTAGAAAGGGCTAAGAACACTTTTCATGAAGTAAAATTAAGCAAAAATATGTCAGGAGGGAAAAACTATTATATCTCTCTCTCTTACTCAAAGCTTGACTAAAATTTAAAAGTTGATCAGATGATGCATTTGCAACAAATTCAAAGGTGTATTTCATGCAATCAGGGAATATAAAACATATTCAACACAAAGCAACAATTATTAGTTGAACATTAGAAAGCAGAGTTTTCCACAAGAGTTTCTTCTGAGTAACTCAAGAATTTCAAAGAAATAATTAATCAATTACATATTTACTCCAAAACATTGTACTTCGGAATTGTAAGACAATAAAAATCAGACCCCAGTATGAAAATATAGAATCTGGTCAACTCTTAAAGCAAAAAACAAGGCAATTGATATGATGATGAAAATATAAGCTTTAGGTATCTAATTTAGCAATATAATATGCTTATGTAGAACCACAAAAAAACCCCTGAAATGTTCAGAACAAAGGAAGAATGTGTCATCATAAGTCAAGAAATTCTGATGATCTATTATGTTGGAAAACCCATGAGGGGATCATACTGCTGTCATCCAAATAAGCCTACAGGAATCAGGTAAGAATGAGTTCTAAGCTGATTTAACTATCTACCAGGCCCTCAGCTCAGTCTGCGACTCTATGATGGTCTGTGGTGTAACATAATCATTCTGTTACTTGTATGCTGTGTTTTTTCTTCTTCATAACAGTGGATTTACACCAATTTAGCCCTTCTAAACATACAGCAGAAAAAGCTTATTGGTTTTTATAACTGTGTTCTTTCATTCCTTTAAATCTGTTTTTCTTTCTATACCATTCTATTTTTTCTGCATTTATTTTCCCTTACCAAAAGAAGGAAAAATATTTTCTATGTATAATATCATTAAACTTATGCAAACTCACTCTCACATTTGACCTGCATCAGCTGATTGTCAGAAATAAGAAGTCGAAGAAACTTTATTACTTTAGCTGGTGCTTTGACAATAGTAGACCAAGTGTATATTGCCATATAGGAAGGTTTTACTGATACTTTTTTGACCCCAAAATGGACAAAGCAACTTCATAATACCCATACTCAGATTTGTTAAAGGGAAACAACTTCTTGGATGGAAGACTGTCTGCTAGATCCTTGGAAAATTCAAGGGCATTGTCCTTCCTTTGACCAACAGATCTAAAGTCCTGTCTTTTACATGTATACAGGATCCACTGAAGACCTTAATGATAAAAAATACCCTTTCCTGGGCCCAGCTGTATAAAGTTCTTCATGTGTCCCATCCAACCAAACTTAAAGAAAATCATTAAAATGCAAAATAAGACCATTTGGTAAGGAGTGGATATCACAGCTCTCAGAGATTTATCATGGTGCATGGACATAGTAGGAAGCAACAGTGAGGACAAAATATAACCTGTCTGAATAAAAGGGAATTTCAAGGGTAGTCTCAGCAAAGTTATTACTAATCTTTCAAGCATTAGTGATGTCTTTTTTCAAGGCCAATTCTTGTTGAAAGGGCCAAGGTTGTAAGGCTTTTTGCACAAGACCAAAAGGGTATAATTTTCTCAGGTACACATGAATTGGCCTAGTCAAAAATCTGGAATTAAGCAGGGTCAGGAAAAGCTGAAGAAGGCCAAGACCATGCTCACTTATGGTAAGGGATGGAATGGAGAGTTTCCTATATCAAATGTGATTGCTTTGAGCACTGGGCTGAAAAAACCCAAAGTTAGGTCTTCAGAATTATGTAGAATCTTTTAGAATGACTTAAAACTATTTTAAGATTTAGAGTGACCTAGAAACATTAAGTCATACAAAGTTGAGCAATGTCAAATACAGGTTCCAAAATCCATTCCCCTCCCTACTTTGTCAACATATTTCAGTGTGAAATACAGTTCTTTTCCCCAGTAAAGTGAGTTTTTTAAAACATCTGTTACAGAGTTATATGTTCAATAGAAACAGTTGTAACAATTATATTTTTTTAAGCTTAATCGGATAAAATTAAAAATAACTGATTATAATAAGAAAAGCCCTGAAGTATCTAGTATCTTCCAAACTTCCACCACCATCCAATTTACCCTTCTAGGAATTTCCTTCCTACCCTTTTTAGCCCGAGATTTCTTCCAATGCTATAAATATCTTACATTCTGCTATGGGAATTCTTTTCCTTGCGTGACACCGATATAATTGGATAAATAGATTTTTGGGTTTATATGGAAACCACAGAAAATTCATAATGGAATGAAGAATATGAGGTGTTTGGAAGTGTTGGATGTTTTCAAATCCAATTTTGATGGAGATTTGAGTGACCTGACCTATTAGAAGGTATCCCTGCCCATGGCAAGGGGGGGTCTGTATTAGATGGTCTTTGATGGTTCTTTCCAACCCAAACTATTTTATGGTTCTTTGATTCTAGTATTTTTAAACATTGTATTCTTTTTCAGCATGATTTAAGTCTCAGCACGTTAACACAGACATTACTGATCAGTCTTGCCAACAGCTAGACACTGTCATTTGTGAAAAATTCCAGATCCGAATTAAAACATTTGAAACTTGTGTTTCAGTACCAGAATTAAAAAGGTTTGGATGATTTTTTGGGCATCATAAGATCATTCAAAGTGAACTTATTTGTTGTATGGCATAGACAGAAAAATTTTGACAATACTGTGGTTTTTCTGCATGTGTCTGATGCTTCGTCCAGAGCTGCACCTAGCAATTCTATTTTGTGCATGTGACTTTTGCTAGGGTTCTTTTAATTAAGAATGTATGTCTGTGATTTTATGGCCCACTCACTGTAGAATCAATGTATTGATGTCAAAGACTTCCACAGTTGTATTATTAATCATCTATGTGTTTATCCTTTTCATTTTGGTATGAGTGCCTGGGGCAATCTCAAAATCTTGACAAAGAGCTGTTGTTTGTCTGCATAGGTCCACAATAGGCCACATCTGTATCATAGCTTGCTACCTGTATCTTGGCAAGAGAAAAAGATGAATGCATCTATAGAAGTCTGTAACAATAGTTAAGAATTTGCAGAATGTAAACTAATAAATCAGAAATATGCAAGAATCCTAAAAGCTAGACTCAGTTATTTTCTCATGGATGAATTCCAGCAGTTAATTCTCTTTGGTAACCCTTTTTTCATCTGTAAGCTATCTAATTAAAGTATTGTTAACTGACATATTTAAATGCTTTATAACTTACCAGAAATATTTCAAGATTTTTCTCATATAAGTTGATTTATCAGTTGCTCTCAGAGGGCTCTCAATTAGCAAATCTAAGCTCCTACTAAATTGTTACTTCATGAAAAGTAAGCAGAATAAAACTGACTGGTAAGAAGTTTGTGGGTTGTTTTCTTGCTCACCTTGTTATTAGCTCTACTAAGTATAGTAGTGCTTATAAACATCATGATTATGGACTTCCTCTTTCCAAGGAAGAAGTTTAAAATTCTTAGTTTACAAGAACAGAGAAATACAATCAGAACTTATGAATTCACATGTGTATCTTTTCACTAGGCTGAAATTGAGATTGCAATTTCTGTTTCAGTGGTAACTCAGTAGCCTCCTAAAAGAACATTCTTCAGGTTCACTAGAATTTGTAAATTTTATTCTCCCTTTGCTTAAGTGTTATATAACTACCAACATGAACAAAAATATACTTACTGCCTCTGCTACTGCTTTTCACTGGGGAGAAGGATAGTGGCATATTTTCTTCAGTTAGAGCATTTTTGTGACTGTAACAAAACAAACTTACGTGACTGACTAATTTTACTGCTGCCAGAAGGATTAGTTTCACTGCAGTTCAATTAATTTACACCAGTTTTACTCTTCTACTGCTAAAAGTTATTTGTCTAGCTTAAATTCCATGCTTGCTACTAGGACTTTTTATTAGGCCTATTTTACATGTAGCTAAATAGAGGGTCAGAGAGAATTAGTGATTTGCCTAATGTTGAACAACTCTTACTAGTACACATTTCAGCAAAAATAAGAAAATTTAAATATCATTCTGTTTTCTTGGAACAGTCACAGTGAGAAACGTCAAATTTTTGGAGCATTTTGGAAGTTCTGGGAACTCAGAAAGATTGAAATGGACTGAAAAAACAGTGAAGAAAGAAACACTACTGCATTACAAAGGAAAACTTAGTGTTTGGTTAGGACTTAGGCTGTTTCCATGTTGCTCTGAAAATCAAAACCAGAATTCCATATGCTGTGATTATCATTCATGCATTAGAACAGGTTTTTTTTCAAAATCAGGTTTGTCTAAATTATTCATTTAGATATTTTTAATAATGTTCAACCAGTAAAGTTACTTTACAAAGACTGAGATTCAAATTTCACAGTTCATTGGTAGTATTACCAACACATGACTCACACTGGTTCCTTCCAAGCTGCTTCAAAATTAATGTTTTCAACAACATCTGGCTAGAATATGACTATTTGCTGTTACTATCCCAGCATTAAATTATCCATTAAATTACTCTCTTCCTCCTTTAGCAATGTCATTATTTAACTTAGAGAAATCTTCTTTGTGATTTATCACGCAAACTCATGATTGGTATCTTTTCCTGTAGAATGCTGTTACCTTACTAGGTCTTCTCTCACTCCAGATTACCACCAAGATTTACAATAATTGCAGTTTGAATTGTTTTGATTCCCTCACACTTGAGGCTGCATGTCTGAATCAGAGGATAATTCAAAGTGAAAATAATCCTAACAATAAACTGATCTTCAGTTTCTGTTTGTGATACTCATCAAGTTGCCTGTCATTCTTTATACTCAAGGAACTTATCTCTTCCATACCTCCTGCATTAAATTTATATTCCTCAAAAATTCAGTGTTTTATCTACAGTTAATCTGCTTCATTTCCTTTCAGGTGACAAATTATGCTCACTATTTGTACAAAGTGTGATCTGACTTTATAGTCAGTTTCCTTTTGACTTTTCATTTGCTACATATTATTCAATTGGATTGAATAAACTAATGTTCAATCTGACTGATTTCACCACCATCTCAGGACAGCTGTAGAGGATTGAGAAACTGCTAACCCAAATCATACCTTAACTGTAATAAGAGTAATTAATATCATTTAAATCTTATGAGATATTGATAAGCATGAGTAATTAAATTTCCGATCCTCTCTTTGTCTCACTCCTCTTCTAGCAGATGTTCATCTACCATTAAGATGTCTTGTAAGATTTCTAATTACAGTAAATCACAGGGGAGAGTTTTGGTGTTGTACTTTGAAAAACAGTTACTCAAGTCCTTCAGTGGGACTCTGAGCACAGGGATGCTGATCAAAAGAATCTGGACAAGCTCAAGAAATGGTCCTGTTCCTGGGGTGAACCAACCCTTGTTTCAATACAGTTTGTGGGGTGAAGGAATTGAAAGCCCTCTGGAGGAAGACTGGAGAAGGACTTGGATGTCCTGGTGAATGAAAAGCTGGACACAAGACAATAAAGCGCACTCACAGCCCAGAAAACCAATTATATCCATGGCTGCATCAAAACCAGCATGACCAGCAGGCCAAGAGAGGTGATTCTCCCCCTCTACTTCACTCCTGTGTGTCCCCAGCTGAAGTATTGTACCTCTCTCTACAGCTTCCAGTGCAGGAAAGACATAGACATGTTAGAATGCATCCAGAGGAGGGCCTGCAGAATGGCTGGAAGAATGGAATAATTCCATTGCGAGGAGAGGCTGAGAGGGCTGGGGTTGCTCGGCCTAGAAAAGGCTCTGTGGGACCGTATTCTGTCCTTTTAATACTTCATGAGGATGTATAAATAAGATGGAAAGAGACTTTTTAGTATGTCCTACTGTGATAGGACAAAGGATAATGGTTTTAAACTAAAAGAGGGTAGATTTAGACTAGATACAAGGAATAAGCTCTTTGTGATGATGGTGGTGAAAGACCAAAACAGGTTGTCCAGAGAAGTGGCAGATGTGCCACCTCTAGAAACATTCAATCAAGGTCAAGTTGACCAGGTTTCTGGGCTACCTGATGTAGTGGAAGTTGTTGCTGCTTATTGCATTGCTTACTACATGACCTTTAAAGGTTCCTTCCAAACTGAAATATTCTAGGATTGTATGAGATTCCTACAGAGGTGGTAGATGATGCATTGATGGGTTGGAAAGGGCTCTTAGCAGCCTGATCTAGTTGAAGATGTTCCTGTTTCTTCCAGGGAGGGTTGGACTATATGACCAGCCCAAACTGTTCTATGATTGCATTATATATAACATAATGCAATCATATAATAACTCTCCACTTGGAGTACTGAGGAAGAATTGGATAGGGAGATTATGTAAATCAGATATTTTTTAGCTGGAAAATTTATTTACAGATCTGGATTTTTTCTTAACCTTGTCTTGGTGTCAAAACAATTCTGGCCCAGCAAAATTGTACAAGTATTAAAAAAAATAGGGCTCTGATGAGTCAGCTAGCTTTTCAGCCTTTGTGCCAATGAAATGTGAGTGTTCAGCAACAGACAAATTCCAGCTTTAGTGTTTTTTAAGCAATTTGGGAGAAAGTGCTGAGTTGTTTTATTACCATGCTCTGAGGAACATTCTGCAACTTTATTGGTCACCATCAATTGTTTAATCTGAGATGGGAAACTAGTGAGGGGAAAAAGTTTGGTGATCTTGCCAAAACCAAAAATAAACCCTGAAGTATTGTCGCAAGCATAGTAAGCAGAGAAAAATGTCAATATACAAGGATACAAAAATTAGGTTCGTTAGTTTCTGGTGCTTCATTTAAGGCAAAATTAATAGACTTGTATGATAGAGGATTTTATTTGGTTTCACAAGCATTGGCAGCATAGTCAGAGAATTTTATCCATGGATAATGCAAATTTTCTGATTTTTTTTCAATAGGTGTATGTCAACTAATGTTTAATGCAAATGTTAGAGAGTCATATACAGACTGTTCTTGTGGCAATAGAAACATATATTTATACCTTTATTTCAGGCAAATTTTGTTTCATGCACTGGAGTCTGCATTTAATTTGAGTGAGTTTTTATTGTCATTTTTAATTCTATAAACTCTCCCCTCTCACACATACTTAAGCTGTAAAAGGTTTGAAGGGGGTTTAATACCTTTCTCCTTTGAAGAAGAGAAACCAATACAGGGTCAAAAGTGATGGTGCAGCCCCTGATAAAAGTAGCCTCTAAAAAGACTTAAATAGACACCCTTTCTAAGAGGAATCTAATCCACAGAAAAAAGTCAAGAACTGATTAAAGGTCATCTGAGAGAAGAACACAGGATTGAACAATTTATCATAGACTGCCTTTTCTATATAATCTAAGTTTCCAAATAGGAAATTAGAAAGTGCAGTGTAAAAGAAATTGTGTCTTTGTATTGTTAAGGGGAAGCTATGTACAGGTCAAGTATAGAAGGACCTTTTATTCAGAAGATGACTGCAACCCACGCATGAATAACTGTCAAATTGACATTCCTGTGACTGGTGATCCAGCTGAGGATTTTGATCCACTTATATATCTCTCCCAAATGCCAAGACTTTTATCTGAGGTGATGGCCTATGGTTAAAGAACAAATTATTGATGCATTACGCACTGTATCTTTCCTGAGCTGGAACTACAAGGAGAATCCTGTCAGACAGTATTGCATGTGAACTTATTTCATGAGTTACACTTCTTTGAAGGAAGGATTATGGGAAAACCTTCCTTTTTACTTGAAATTCTCTTTATTAAGGGAGGATGTTATCATACATTTAGGAGCTCATTCTGGAGCTGAGTCAGCATTGCTGAACACATGCTGAATCAGCAAAAAAAGAAGTAGTTTCCTTTTATTTTTCTATACAGTGCAAACTGATAGGAGTTCAAATGTAAAGAAAACACAATTCCCTACACACAACACTTTCTGAGTCTTTATAATTAGTTTTTCTGAAGTATGATTTGCAACCTTTTTCACTCTGTCCTCCTCCAAAAATGTGTCAAAGAAAAATAACTGTTCCACAGACACAGGCTACAATAATATTTAAAGCACAATCCACAATTTTGGATCTCAAATATATTGCATGAGATGAACCATGCAAAAAGGTCTCAGAATCCTGGAAATTCAGACTTTAACAGACATACTAGTATGAGCACCAATATTCAACAAGTTGCAATCTGCCAGTGAAGTGCTCAATCCACTTGTCAGCTCGTACAGCTAAAAGTGAATGGGAATAATGTGATCAAAACCACTGTTTAAAGACGCATACTTTAAATACTTTTGATTTTGTACGTAACAACACAAACAGCAGTGTCTTCATATGCTGGATCACATGCCAGTATTTATGTCATGCACAATTTTACTTTACTTATTGTTAATAACTGAATTACAGTAATTGTAGAGAGTTATAAGTAAAGCCTGGACTGCATTGTACATTCACATAGGGTTATGCAGAAGATAAAAGTAGAATCAAGTAGAACGAGTCAGGAGGGAGGGAAGTAAATTGAAAACAATCAAACAATCAAAACCCCCCCACACACAAAAAACCCCAACCAACCAAAAAAAACCAAAATACAAACTTACTTGAATATCTTTTGTCTATATTACTGTCTTCACAACACACTTCCTAAATTATAAAAGGATTTTATTACTACATGTTAGTAAACATATAGTAATAATGTTAGTAAACTAGCTTTTTTATTATGCAGGTTATCACTAAAGACACCAAGAAAAAATGCTGAGTTACAAGTACAAGATGTAGTAAGTTGCAGCTCCAAGCTTGATGGCTGGATAGTACAGCTGATCTAGAAAAATCAATCAAAAGTGATACAATATATTTAAGGGATGGATATTGGTTCTTTCTGTGCTGTCCTGGCTTCAGCCAAGGACAGGGTTAATTTTTCACAGTAGCAATGAGGGTTTGGAACCTGGAGGTGTGAGGGCATGTCTATGTTGTTACACTATACCACCTTACATCACTGCTGGTGGGTGGAAGTCTGGGGTCCTCACTTCTGAGAAGAAGGAGAATGGCTTTGAGTGGGCAAAAAGTCTGGATGAAGTGGGTCTACCTGCCTGTTTTGTTATTTTCTCAGGGTTGTGCCATGTCAGGTTAGGTCGGTGAGCATTTTGCATGCAAAACACCCTCTTTTTTACACTGCTGTTGTCAGTGTTGTTGCTATTACTATTTGTTTTCTTACCTCATTGCTGTTTCCAGTAAATTGTTCTTACCTCAGCCCATTATCTCTGCCTTTTGTCTGTCTCATGAGAGTGGGTGGGAGAAGGAGAGCAGGAGTGCCATTCCCAAACTACAACAAAAATTGTGAAAACTTAGAGCCCTGACCTACCTGAACCATTATAATTAAAGCAGAATCTCTATTTCAATGTGCATACATGGACACAAGATAAGTGAAAGTTGGTTTTAAAATATATTTTTAAATCACTGTGTTTTGACATGGAAAAATATTCTAATTAAGGTTTTAATGAGCGATTGAACCAGGTATTTTACTCTATTATTTTAGTTCACTTAGGACATTTAGATTGATAGCTGGCCAAAACTCAAACAGGACACCAAAGATGATTACTATTTTCCTTCAAGTTATTTTTCACCATCTTTTGGAAATAACTTCCATAAAAAGACTTCTTGTCTAGGTCACTGTTACTTAGAACAATGTCTTCCAAACATTTGAGAATAATCCCCCACTTTTGGAGGTCATCACATATATTTATTCCTTTTTTTTTTTTAATTTAATGGTTTTATGGTTTTTGTTTTATGATTCTATAAACCACTATGGACCATTCTACTATGCCCACAACTTTAATACTACTGTTCAGAATAATAATACCACTTACAGAACTCAAAAAACCATTCTGAACATTTTTCATTTAGTTTTCAGAGCAGAACAGTTTTCTTTCCACACAGCAGACAATCTACTGCCATACTAGGTGGCCTAGTACTCTTTGCAATCTCTCTTTTAATCAAAAAGATAGCAGAGTAGATTATACACAATACAGTCATTATCTTCAGCATCCATGCAAGCTCACGTAGAAAAACAAGAACACTCATCATTTGACTTCAACAATAACAACGTATCAGTCTTACTCCATCAGGTATTCAACTTCCAGTTGACGCTGAAATGACATCTGTCACTATGAGACAAATTTTAAGGAAAATTAACTCTATATGCAACACAGCTGGTTCATTTTCAACTCAGAACCTCCCCCAAAAGGTTCCTCATCCTCTACCCACAAAAATAACAAGCCACCACCATCCTCCCAAAAAATAACCACCAACTACTTGTTCAGACCAGAAGAGACAAGTGCTTTGAAGAAATAGGTATGGGCAATAGTCTTCAACATACCTACACGGGGTGATTCTTGGAGAATCCTGCATACGGCCAGGACTTGGACTTCATGATCTTGATGGGCCCTTTCTAACTCAGCACATTCTATAATTCTACAATTCTACATTTTTAAAAGCATACTTTCTCCCAAAAGCTTCAAAATCTTCAGATATGTGGTATTATAAAAGCCTTTAGATTTATAACAAACTCTCAGCTGCAACTGAGGAGTAAATTGTTCTTCTTTCCCCTGTCTCTGAGACCCTTCTAGCTCTTGTTCCTTTCCAAAGAAATTTGCTGTGATACCCATAGCTACTAATTAAAGATTAAAACAATCCGGAGAATCCAGACAGTACAAAACAGAGCACAGCTTACACTGCCATTTCTACTACAAGACATACTCCTTTAGTATTGTCACATTAACCTTTTGTCTGTTAACTATTTGTTAACTAACCTTGTTTGAAGGTACATATGGAAAACATTTAAACTATTAATGATCTCTCTCAGTCTAGATATTAATTAATATTTTATTCCAGCTTTCACAAAACAAGAGTGATTCTCTGCAGTAACTCAAAGTGCAAAAACCATCATCTTAATCTGTAAAGCAGAAAATATGAAAACCCAAAGGGTCTGACAGTTACCAGAAGCACTCAACAGCACCTAAATTAAACATCTCTTTCATTCAGTGTTTGGGGGTTACAACCTCACAGACCTGAAATGCTGACAGGGGTTGAAGCACTTGCAGGAACAACAGGTGCTGACACCATCCTCAGAGCAGAGAGCAGCAGAGCAGAGCTGCTTCAAGAGAATGCCTAGGTGAGGGGTCCACAACCTCACTGGGATTACACAGACATGGTAGAACAACCCTTATGGATGGAGTGCTGCTACAAAGATGGACAGAGTTTTTAGGGAAAGACGGAGTGGGCAGCCATGGAGAAGACTAGACTAGACAGACACTGAAGATCCTTTCCCACTTGAATTTTGAACATGTCATTCTTCAGTCTGTACTATTTACAATTTTTTGTTGTTGTTTCCTAAAAATTTGGTTTAAATGCTATAGTAAGTGAAAATTTTAAGTTGGTATTAACAGAGAAAGAATGGGAATGCCTGGTTGTGGAGGCATGAAAAGCAGATGAAGGAATCTAAGTAGAGGATGTGCCAAATGCAACTGGTTCAGCAGATCATCAAGATCACAGCACATCTGCAAGTAGTTTCTAATGTTGTGGGGGTTTTGATAGTGGGAATAAAAAGTACAGGCTAAAATAAGAATCAAGCTATACCCAGACTAAAGCGTAGTTAGGACTGACTAAAACCAGAATCCATTAAGAAATCAAGGGACAAAAGACAACAGATTTAGAGCTATAATTTACCCAGGTGGAAGATGAAAGACATCAAGTCATTAAAAAAATGAAACTGTATTATGATAAAACCCATCTACATCCTTGTAGCAACAAAGGGGTTAAGATTCAGTACATAGTTTTTCTATGCACACCTGCATACAAGTTGTCATTAATTGTCTAGCAGAATGTATGCATGAGAGTACATGTAGGGCATTAGTAATTGATAAACAAGTTTTAATTCAGGAGAAGTCAAATTGTTTTGGAGTGAGAGTATTTTTGGGGATTAGAATTCTAACCTGTCCTAAGGGGGATGATGACACAGACGAAACAAAAATATAAGGATTAGTGTCTATGGTAATATAGCAGGAGGCCTAAATGAATGGATAAATAATAACTAAGAACAATATGGGGGACCATAAACAAAGTGGAATTTGTGCTAAGCTTGGATTCCAATGCCACACTCACAACTAGAGAAGAGTCTAGTCTATACTGTCTCCAAAAGCAAAAGTTCTGTACAGAGAGATATTCCTGAAAGGCTGGCAATAGTCAAGTTTTATTTTAAGTCTGGATGTGGAACAATATGGAAAGATGGGTTTAAATTGTTAATTATTTGAAATCTCTCTCATATAGTAGTATTGTCAGCATTTTCTCTGATTGTGAACCAAACTCAATAGGTAAAGTCTCTCTAATTGTTATATTTTGTGCCTAGTTCTAGTCTGGTTTAGCATGAGTTTTGTGACTTATTATTCAGAGTTTACAAAACATTATTCAGTGCTGAGAATATAATTGAGACACGTTTAAGACTAAAGACCAGTTTATAATATTGCAAACCTATAGGGCAAATATCTCTACACAACTAAAACTCTCCTTTTTACTTTTTCGTTCAATGAACTAGCCACACTGCAGCTGTGCTAGAATTGTGTAACTAGAAACACAATAGCAACACAGCACCTGTGTACTGTTCAATATGGGCATCTGAAGATAATCAGTAACATGAGATTGGGACGCATAAAAAAGACACACTATTAAAACATAAAGTGTTCGAAAAATTTCTTGAGGGGAGACCATTTAAAGTTGTTATAATTAATAAAGACACCTGATAATATGCAAGAAAAAGGAGAATGAACTGTTCTGGTTTCCTTTTTTCCCACCATTCCATTATTAACCCATTTGATTTAAGATTAAATATTTCCATTACATTGTTTCATTCAGATTTTCTTTTTGCCATTCATTCATAAGCTAACTGTATTTTATTTTCAGTGGTGACTGTTGTGTTTACTACTGGTTTTGGCTTCTTCCCATTTTTTGGGTTTTAATTGAAATAGTTTTCCAACATTTTCCCACAATGCACTAGAACTACTAAAATAACATACTTGTATAAGGACATAGAACAAAAGTTTAAGAGTGTCCTTCACAACTTAAGTGAAGAGAATTTTGACATTATCCTGACAATATTGTAGGTGTTGCATTCTCAATGGTTAGGGCATGTTTTTACCCTTGATCATGAAAAACTAACACACAGCAGGACTGAGTTGTTCTCATTCTGTTTTGAGTATATTTAAGACACGATATTGTTTATTATCTGTGACATCTTGCCTTGACATTTCTAATGCAATTTCCACCGACTTAAACCTGAGTTTTGAACATTCTGGAACTCCTGTGCTACTTCTAAAAGATTCACAGGCAATGAGTTTCTAAAAAATATTATTATTTCTCTTGGGTTTGTAATATTTTTCATACATTTTAATAAACACTCAACTGAGATACTCTGGAAGAAAATAATTTATAATATGAATGTCTACAATAGTTTTACATTCAGTATCAAAATTCAAATAAGAACAAACAAAAACGCATTGCAGAAGTAACAGCATGGGTTTTTTTCTACAAGTACTAGAAGATTGTTATTAAAAAGCATGGATGGCATACACACACTTTCTATCTTTAATAATGAGATAAACATGAAATTGTACCTTGTGAATTATTCATGAAGCTAAATTTGACAGGATTAAGTTTTCTTCCCATCAAGCTACTGTATTAATTTTATTTTGAGCAGGAACAGTGCTTTTAGTAAGTTGCTAATTCGACAAGGAGAAAATGTGGTGTATAACATACTTTTAAACCTGCAGGATCTATAGGTTTAGAAAAACATGATCTATGCTACAAAGAACCTTGAGAAAGCTCAGAGATCATTTCTTCTTTCATGGAAAAGGATCCACAATTTCACAGAGAAAATGGAGGAAGAATTAAAAAACACTTAGAATTTGATTCTTGAGGGAGCTAAGGAGAAACCAGACACAATCACTGTTTTTAAGCCACATTTAATGAAAGGAAAAAGAGATTACAATGGACTTGGATTCCATCCAGACTTACTGGCACACAACAGTTGATTCAATTAAGCATCATTTTCAAACAGAAATGTTTAAGGAAAGGCAAATTTAAGACTATTTTCTGGAAAAATGATCTCCTAGGTTACTTCCGTACACAATGCTTAAAAGAAAAAAAGGTCATCTGTCCCTTAGAACTACTGAAACAGACCTTTTTGTCACATTTTTGTAATGTGAAAAGCATTTTGGGGCATCAGGTGCCTATTCAAGAGTAGATTTTTTTGAAATATCTAAGAAAATTGGAATGCCTTTTTTTTCTTCTCATTTTAAGGCATAATTAGTCACTTTTTAACATAGTAACTGGCAGTGCTTAAAATTAGACTTAATTTTAAATAAATCCAACTCTAAATTCTGTAGTAAATAGGGCAACATTTTTATCGGCAGAAGATGAGGAATGCTAGACAAAATCTTTTTAGCCCATGGAGTTCTACTGAAATTCTTTGAGCAACATCAATTTAACTTACAAGGCACATTCATCAGACTAGATAAAAAGATCTGTGAAAATAGGACTCCTCTTCTAGAAGTCTTTCAAAAAATAGGCACTATTTACAAAAGTGGACGAAAGAGTAAAAATATGAAAGAGGGTAGGAGGAATGTAACACAAAACATATTAAATATATTCACTTTGGCAATGTTTTAAATTCCAGGGTAAATCCTGTAAGCATAAAATATATTTTAAAAGATATTCAACGAGAAATGTCCTCCCTTTAAAATACTGTTTTTACTCAGGCACCTAGAGAAAGTTAGTGTAGCCTTTCTCCAATAACAGAGTGTAAGAGAACAAAATTTCCTTAGAAAATATCCTATTAAAGCAATCTACAAACACCTGAGATGTTGAAACTGCTAAAGACTGATTAGACATATCCAGGAGAAAATTCCTCTCTGCATGGAGGAACCACCCCATATGACTAGAACAGTGTAATGGTTCTCTGCATTCTCTCACAGCTCTGGAGCAGTGACTGAAGTCGTGCTCAGCATAATGGGCAAAAGCCAGACATCCGCAGCTGCCAGTATAGGAAGGGAATATATAAAAAGAGGCCAACCAGCTCTGAGGAACACTATGCCATGTGAGCGAACTCAAAAGTTCATACTGTGCAGTTTTGATATGCAGGATGTTGCTGTCTGGTTCTGAATAACTAACTAAATTCCTGTGGTACTCATTTTCACATATCTGCTTCTAGGATACTTGAAACCATCAAGCAGCTACTGGCCTTTTCAAGAGGCAGAACGTAATCATTACCATATGCCAAAAAGCACACTTTTCTAGGTGTTCTAAAACAGTTAAAATACACTGTTGAACTGTAAGTGTTCTGTTGGTGCTAGCAAACATCAAGAAATGTACTTTTCAAAGTACCTTTAAAAGCTTAGTGCAGCAGTCTCAAATGTCAAGTCCTTGTCAAGTTCAAATTTGCACATAAATTCTTTTCCGTCAGCTCAGATTTATTATTTAAATTGGTTTACATATATATGATCACATCAGCTTTTTAAAGATCATCAGAAAGACTTGTCAGAACACTTTGTAAGACAAAAGAGGGAGGGGAATAGCCTAGCATTTGCCATATGGACAGAATTATATATGAAGATATAAGATTTGGATATAGATTTAGCACACTTGGTCCCACAGGTTGAGCACAGGTGCCTAAGCCCAGGTTCATGTTGATGTACATAGCACTATGGAGTGCAGGCATCTGATCTGCACAGCTTTGTATAACTTCACATTTTTCATCAAGCTTTCTATTGTCTTATTTAGCAATGGAGAGGTTTCATATTAAATTCTTTATGATTATTAGTACTCATCTCCTGATTGTTTATCTAATATGGTTTTCTTAAACTCTCATGGATTTCATAGGATTCTGCACCCCGAATTAAACCCTTGCAAGCACCAAGATAATTTTGTGGCTATTTGCGTTTACTTTAGCCGCATCTGTACTTAGAGATTTTACTTCACAAAAAGGCCTAGGTTACTATCATATTGACCTGTTGGAAAAACATTTCTTTATAAGTCTAAATCAGTATAATGAATCAGATAAGGTATATAGCACAAGAAAATAAAATCTCTCTTCCAGATAAGGAAAACCTATAGGCTGTGTTTCAGAATTGCGATATAGAATTATTGTTTCTATCTTTCCAAAACATATAATTGCATTTGTAGTGTATGTTCCAAGTTTCAAGATTCAGATGTATTATTACTTGCTTACAGCCCAGCAATTCAGTAAAAAATTCAGGTGTGAAATACGACCAAATTTCCAAGTGATCCATTGTCATTTTGAACATGATACCTACAGACCTCCCCAAAATACACCTGATTATCTTGACAAAGAAGCAAAATACCAAATTACATTGTTCATAATAGAAACCTCTGCTAAGGCTAAAATAGATTTTATTAGAGCCAGAAATTAACTATAAGCATCTTAGTAAAACTTGAATAGAAATATGTATTGCACTGGGTAAATGGATAAAAGCACATTGGTTAAATTACTGTTTTCATCTTATTTCAAACAAGTATTTTCTTTCCTTGTGAGACTACTCTCTTATTTAAAGCCATTCCAATTACCTAACATCATGATTACTCTTCAGTGTTGAATTTTAACATTTTGTTAAACAGTTCAAATTGCTGAATCAAAGAATAATTAAATTGGGAAGAGGTCTTACAGGTCATGCTGACCAACACTTCTGCCTAAAAGAGGACTGCCTTCACGCTTAGAAGAGATTTCTCCTTCTCAAGTTCGGAGAACCTCTCCAGACTTTATCAGGGCAACGCAACATACCACTTTTATGGTGGAATTTCTTGTCCTTACCTAAGCATAGTATCCAATGTTGTGCTCATAAACACCTATCAAGCCCAAAATATTGCCATCAGCCCACTTCTCTTTAGGTTCATATCATTCTAGGATCAGCTTACTCTCATATATAGTGTGCTCCAGCCCTCAAATCATTATGATGGCCCTATATTACAGTTGCTTTGGTTTGTCAAGGTCTTCCTTCTACTGGGGGGTCACACCATAATTAAGATGCCCTCCCACAAGTGCTGAATCATGCAGAATCATATATTCGTGTTGTGTTCACCCTAGTGCATGTTTGAGTGTGTGTGTATAATGTATCTGTGTGTAAGTTTATATGTATATAAATATACACACATGCTAAATAATCTCTATGCATACATTCGCACATACGCACACACCTATAAGGATGTCAGTGTTCCAAGGCAAATTTCCAGTGAATAATTGTTCAAAGGACATCCATATTAAGGTTCAGATTGTATTACTGATGGCATTGTGAACTATCATTGAGAAGTGAAGAAAACAAGGGTAATGGCATTAGAAAGGAGTGATAGATTGCTAAAGGGATTATCAAGTTCTAGACAGAGGAAGACTCACCGCGCAGAATTTTTAGTTAAGTAAAAAACATACCAAGAATTGGACTCTGCACACTCCTTTAACAAGATATGTGTGTGCTTAAGGACCAGGAGAAATAGATGGATGTGTTTGAAAATATAAACAATTTTAGGTGGTTGGAATTATTCCAAGAGGGTCTGATTCTGAGCCCAAATATTTTCAAGGCCTTCTGTTTAGGAATAGGAATCATAGAATCATACAATGGTTTGGCTTGCAAAGGACCTTAAAAATCACCTGCTTCCAACCCCCAAGCTGCAGGTAGGGAGACCAAGACTGGTCAGGCTAGCAGTAGCATCTAGGGGAACTGAATGTCTGAGAGTAACCACAGGGCTCTCCTTAATTTAAGAAGGAAGACCTGTTGGATTCCTTTCCTCACCCACTTCAGTATTAACAGGGTTTCCTTCCGTTTCTCTGAGAGTGGAAAATAAAATAAATTTCTAAGTTTTAAGTCAGTATTGTTATGGTGTTCCTGGCTAGCAGGAGGCACTGGTGTCATGCACAGAGATACCAAGACTACTGATCTTCTATCTGATCTCCTCCCACTGTTACTGTTAATGAAATACATTGCTTCTAGTGGAGTCTCAAAGCAGACTGACCACAGGCCTCAAATGAAGTATTCTTGTAATGGACCCCTCGAAAGTTATTCTAGCCCTTTAAAAGCAGATTTATAAAGTCATGAATCTCTGAAACAGTCCAGGTCAATACATTTCAAGACACTATTTTGGATCCGAAAGATAACACGTCAAACGGGATACTCAAGTGATATTTTTCTCCTGAAAAGACGCAATATTGCTATTACCTGTTTGTATATTTGCATTTTTCTGAGACTCTGAAGTCCCTCTACGTGGATGCAACACAATGTTGAAAGAATTATAGCAATGAACACAAAATCTCTGTGACAGTGTGAGAGATACCCATCAGTGGCACTTAGGAAATCAATTAGCAGATTAAACTTAATTTCCAGTAAAGAGATTTGACTACAACACAAGTTTATCTTCTCTACCAGACATAATTTTTTAGGGTTTCTCATAACAATAAAGACAGGGGTAAAAGATAGACATATTTTTCATGGTTCTCCACTGTCAGATTCTGGAGAAAATTAATAATATTTATGCACAATACCTTATCTTTGAAAGAACAATGACGGATATATTAAGATGTTGTTTCAAACTATATTACTGTAGCTGCAAAAGTTGTGTCAAAACTATTTATGTGATTTATAAGGTCGTAAATTGAGTGACTTTATTACAAATCTATGATTAACATAATTTTAATTTCTGCATAGCCTCATATAGCTTACATGCAATATAGAATTTAACTTCCGTGTTTGTAGCATGGTGTGCAGAAAACTATTGCACTGTTCTGAGATTTACATTTGCATCCACATTTTTAATATAAGGAGGCCTTAGCTACATTAACATGAAAATGAATGCTTTAACTTTCTAAGCTTTCTTTAGCAACACAAGTTTCTTGTGTATCTTCCATTTGAGAAGATCTCTGCTTACATACTACTTGTGGTCTCTCTAGATAAAGGCTTATAAAATGTATTTATTAATCAATAACATTGATGACATATTTTTATCTTTTTTTTATTATACTTTTCTGTAAATGTGGAGAAGAAAAACTGTAATCAGTAGCTGCATTTATTTTTTCTGTTTTGAAAACCAAAGATTTAGATTTAAAAACTATAGACTCTCCTGAGATTCTTTCTCCTTCCCTGACCATCGGTCCTGCCCACCTGACAACCCCCAAGAAATGAAGAACACCTTAATGTTCGTACTTTATACAGTCACATTTTCCAAAGATTTAACACCTTAATGATTAATGCATTCAATAATCTTGGAAACAGAATAAATTAACAGAAAACATGAAATATGCACTTGTTTTGCATCTTCATTTTGCTTGCTTTTGGCACAGAAGTTAATAAGCCATCCCAAAAATTAGTATTGTTTTCACTAAGAAAATATTTGTAATTTTAAGTTAGCAACAAATTTTTATGGATAAAAGAAAGGAAAATGAGATATTCTACCTCTTTATCACACCCATTGTGGTATTTTTTTATTCACTTGCTTTATATTCCAGAAAAAATAAGAGTCTCTGTAGCACACACTTTATACAGCAATGCCAGTTCTGTGTCAAATAATGACTATAAAATTGTGTGAAGCTCCATTGACTCCGACAGAATCTGCAGGGGTGGACACATCTGCCCAGTCAGATCAGATTAAACTAGCTCTGCTAAAGCAAAAATGTCAATGACTTAAGAAAGGACAATTTGCAGTATATTCCACCCAATTTATCTGGCAACTGAATGAAAATTACAGAAGGTACTTATCACAGAAGCGACTGTGTTTTATTACCAATAGAAAAATTTCTAGGCATACCAATTATATTTGATAGATCTACTGATCTTGCTAAATTTGTGAGATTAAGGTAATGACTAAATTTATTGCAGAATGTTGATATAAAGAAGTTTTAAAATGTGTTGGAAATCTGTTAACTGTTAAGAGATGACTCTGATAACTTTGTATTGCTGGTTCTTAAAGGCATTAATAATTCATTTATTTTCACAATATGCTGGTATGCCTGTCCCAAGGCCTGACAATCACAATGAAGCAGATGAGTGCATCCATCTATATCTTAATATGTAAATCAAACAATTACATTTTTATAGACAGCTAACAATAATGAAAATGGAAAGGAACTTAGATTCTTTTATTTAGTGGTGTGTTCCAACACAGGATATTTTCTGATTATTCAGGTTCCAAGGGAACTAGGGTTCCATTCAGCTCATGCAGATAGTGTACTGAGAAGTAACGTACACAGAAATAAACTGATACATGTGTGTACTTAATCCTTCCATACACAGATGAAATAAGAGAAATCTAGGCATGCCTTTGTTCCTTCTCCTTGATGCCAGATTAAATATTATAGGCTTACAAGAGGCATAAGGAAAATAAAGAACAGGTACTTCCTAGACAATCTAAATAACATCAAAACCTTCTCTCCAATGAAAAATAAAAGAAAGTGACCTAGGAGTCTTTGAAAAATAAAAGAAAGTGACCTAGGAGTTCATACTTATACTTTTGAGTCTGCAGACTGCCTTGATGACAGGATTTGCCTCCAGGCAGACACTTCTTCAGGTACTTCCCATCACATTAATGACTGTTGTAACTAATGAAGGTAACTTTCAAGATCTTCTGTTTATTATGGAACCATTTAGCTCCTTAATTAGTTTAACAGCATTCAAATTGCTTTTTGGAACCTGACTACTTTCAGCTACCATTAAACACCCAAGTAGGACAAATAGTTTAAGACAGCTATTTCTATTACCGGTAGAAAACTACAAATATCCATCAGATGTGTCATTCTTATATGATCAACCTAAATGGATACGCCTTAACCAAGTGGGATCACAGAAAATGTAAAAAAAATTTAGAAATTTAAAAAACATTCTCTTCCGTTATAAGAAAAACTAAACAGTCAGAATTTTTGCTGAATGGGCAAAGCAAAATATAAGCAGCAGGCAATATTTGGGTTAGATTACTAGGAAAGCTTCTTTCTTAACATATTTCATCCAAAACTGTCTTTCAAATTGAAGTTATTAAAAAAGAATTCCAAATATATACATATCCTCCTCCCTCAAATTCAGCAGGGCGTACATCATTATTCTTCTAAATCAAGAAGTTTTTGACAAATTACTCTTTTTAATTAGCATTATGAACAAACTCCTACAATTGGTATCGGAAAGAAAATCAAAATAATTATACAATACCTAATGAAATATTAACAACAACTTTATTAATTCTTCTTTGGATCAGTTTTGCCTCTTCTGTACTTGAGATTCACAGAGTAGATCATAAAAGTGTGCCCTTATTAAAGGTTTTAATATTGAAGCATCTCATATTTTAATTCCTAGAGATTCATAGTTCAGATCAGAAAATAAAAATGTGCCCTTACTGAAGGTTTTAATAATGAGGTATTTCATATTTTAATTCCTAAGGCAATAATACTGTCCTTACAGAATACAATAAATCCATAAAATCATATTTTTACATTTCTGTTTAAACCATTTCTCCTTATGTCCCCTTATGTGACAGCACTCCAAAGAGAAAGACAGAGATAGTGGAATCATGAAGGACAGTGTTCAAGAGCTGTATTACCTCCTCTGAGGAATGTGAAAATATATTGAGCCAAGAAAGCACCAGAGGAAATCCCAAAAGAACCCTGGTATCTTCAGCTGCCCTAAGAAAATAGAAGTGCCAAAGTAATATTAAAATAATTGATTCTGCATTTCTATTAAATTCCCATTTGTTTCCATGAGGAAGTACAAGGCTTTACCAGAATTCACAAACAGGAAGTAAATGTGTGACTGAAACATAGTTATCACTCCACAGAAAAACATTTATCCCCTTCAAATTTGTATTACGTGGAGCAGATCTCATCCCAGGTTTAGAGTTGCCCTTAGTGGAGAGGTGCATACACTAAGTCCATTTGCAATATCTGGCAACAGTGTTCATTGCCACAGATCACAGAGAGCTTTATGTGCTACCCTTTAACCTTCAACCCATCTGGCAATTTAGTTGAATGCATAGAGAGTAAATATTAACATTATTTTAAACTTTGCAGCTGTCCAATTATCCTACCTTCTAATTAGCTATACATAATGACCTCTAATCCTTCTGTTAATTAACTCTGCCTTTACATGAAAAATGTATTTACTTTGATGAAGTGGAACTATTTTCTTAGTTCTGTTTCCTCCTGTCCATTTTTGTGTCCTTTTCAACAGCTACAGGTGTATTTCATATTACCAACTTTCTGCTTATCTCTCTGTGTTAGTATGGTGTTATCTGAGTATATAAGTTTTTGAGTGAAACAGAAGATTGATATTTAGAACTCAAGAACTTTTTTTTTTTAATTTAATCTTCAAACTAGAACTTCCTGGATTAAGTCAGTGATTATGTAATAATTTATAGTGATGTTAAATATGTATTAGTTTAATGTAGACAGAAAACATAAAAATTAAGACACGTTTAATACTCAGGCCAAAATTTCCATGGTGGAATTGGGTTTTACAAAGAGGAGAAAGTCTCCCTCATCCTCTTAGAAATTGAGTAATATTCTGAAATAACTCTCACTTTTTTCCAAGTAGCAATAATTGTAACTGTTGCATCAGCAATTGATTAAAACAACACCAGTACATAAGCCCTAACTGATGGTTGACTACAAGCATATTTGACAGGAAGTTTCAGACCCCTACAAATGCACATTAGACCCATAAATATCATAAAAATTAAATACAACTCATCTATCACCAAGTATAATACGGCAATTGTACCCCAGAGTCTCCAGTGCCATTATTTCACTGCTGCCTCTTGGAGTGGGGGAAAATTAACATTTGGCTCTGACTCTCATTCAGCTGTGAAATACAGAACATTTTGATTCTGTCTGGGAGATTATCATGCCACCCATGATATTTTTGATATTTTGATGTTTCCAGTGTGGCTTAGAACATCTAATGCCCATCACTAATCAATAATCAATATGTTCATTACCTTCCCTGCAAGGCTGTTTCCAGAAACTTCAGAGGGATGAGACTTTAAATAGCATATTTTCTAATGAAAGAAAGCAATCACCTTTTGGCCTTTGCATTTTTTAAGAAGCTGATTAAAAATCATCAGGAACTCTTAGTTAACTCTATGGGAACAAGAAATCTGAGTATCTCTCAAAATCAAGGTGAAATGAAATAAAGCCCCAGAGGTGATGGCTGTAAACAGCAGTTACCACTACAGCTACATAATGGATAGAAGAAGAGACCTTATTAGTGAAAAATTACATAGCCATATTCTGTTAAAACACATTTTCAATACTGTAACTCCCTGCCCCTAAGCAAACTTCCACTCAGAACAGAGCGTCAAACAAGGCCAAAGTGACATGACAAGGTCCGTAAGCAAAACAGAACTGACATTTCCCCTAACTTACCCTTGCACAGCACGGATACTCCTAATGTCACTTTCTTTGGAAGCAGATGTCCTCAGCCACTGACAGTTCAACAGAGATCTGCAGATTCTTCTCCCACCCTCCACCAGCTCCCTGTGCTCCAACTAGATATTTGCTGCAAACTTCACAGATGTGTAGGTTAAGCTTCTTTTCCAAAAGGCATTACTCTAATTGCCATATCACATGGGAGCTGGAGCTGCTGTTCAGTCTGCTATTAGACATATTTCCCCAGTGGATATATTTTATTGGCATTTCCTGTTCTTCCATCAGGTACCGATAAAATATTTATAGATCCCATCACTTGAAGTAGACTAAGTGAGAAAAGGAAACCTCATGGTAAAATGCCTTTTACAAAACAAAAAGTAAGGCATTTCTTTCTTATATTTGAAAGCACAATGTACCTTCTTCTCAAAATATAAGCAGCTTAATCTGGGATACCGGGTCACCGTTGCATTTTGACTTATTAGAAGTTATTCTAGTCGTCTATCCTTTTGAAATATAGTCAGCTGGAATTCCTGTTTATTTGTTCAGTCTACCACTGTAACTGGCGAAAACACTGCAAATTGACATAATGTGAACAAATAATGGTAATTAATAGTACTGTAAGAAAAAACATAGGCATTAATTTGGCAAATGTAATTTGTATATTCATAGTTTATGAAGTTTTCCTCCTTTGAGGAAAAAAGATTGTTTGAATGAGTTTCCCTCTTTGGATGGTGTGTTTCAATGAATGCTGATATTTTCATATGTCACTATTCCTTGTTTTGGTGAGGGTAACACCAGCTGTTAATTGTAATCAACTATTCTAATCAATATTTGATGTTTTCCCTCTTAAGCTTAGTATCAGTTTGACACAACAACAGTGAAAGAAAAATACTACCATCTTATCTGTTTGGACTATACTGAAGTGAGAAAGGGAAACTAACAGCCACATTTGGAAATAATTGCACATTTTTTTAAGAATATCTGTGTTTCATACACATTTTTGATATTTCTTATTTCTACATGTTTTTGCTAAGAGGCCTGACTCTCACTCACTTAAATTCAATATCAGCATCAGGATAGCAATGCTTTCCTGGAACTTGGATGACTACTTATCTTTCCTGCAGTTTAGTCACACAGCTGGAGCAACAGAATTTGATGTATTCTTTCTCTACATGTTATAAGGGAACATGGAATTGTATGGCTCTACAGGGCTAGGCACAATGTCAGCAACCCTTGGACAGGCTTCCACAAGTGTGTCATGTCCCTGCCAGTGCAAGCTGAAGATTTTACACACTTAACTGTTGTGCCAGTTTGTTATATAAAGCAAACCAAAATTTCATAACCTTAACAGCGTATTCTCTCCACTTAATAAAGCTGCTCATGAGAGTATGTATGGGGGCAGTGCTGCACTAGCAGATTCTCAGATGCTTGTTTTATTTATAGAAGGCCTGGGGCTTCCTTTTGTAAAAGGAAGGCTAGACTAAATGGATTTTGAATTGGGGTAAAGCACTGGAGGTTTAACTGAGATTTTTACAAATGGTGAGAGAAGACAGTGGTAACAAACATCTAGCCAATATTTGAATTGTGTGCCAGGCCGATGAGACAGTTTTGTCACTAAGGTAGTTTTCTCACACTATCATTATCTGCTTAAAGATTCCACTTTCTAATTTATTTAATTACAGCATTATTTTTAATTTTTTTCTTGAACTTTCCATTCTTTTTCTTTTACTTAACACTATTGGTAAGCACACCTTATGCTGTGCTTGAGGATTTTTTTAAAATCACAATTATTTTTAATTTCTGATTAAAGTTGGTAGTATCATCAGTGAAATTCAATGTTTACAAATTATTAATTGCAAGGTTGTGTGTTAGGATGGAATGAGAAATAAATAATTAAATAAAAGTAAAACTAAAAAAAAAACTGTGGTGCTGAAGAAAATTATTCAAACTCCAGTTTTGATTTTACATTCTGATAAACATTTAAACACTCCTAAATCTTACATGTATTATGACTGTTTGCTGAAACATTATTTTAACTAACATATAATATCAAATTTATTCATCATAGTCTTTTGAAAAAGAGTACACCTGCAATGTTATTTTACCCACTCTGTAATTGCAATAAAGCTATAAATACAGTCTTAAAATACACAGATTTGATATGAGCGGTTTCTGTATAAAGTATGAGTTTTAAAGGTCATGGGTAAATAAAATAAAAAACTATTTTTATCCCAGAATCCTGCCATAAAGAATTAAATCTGGCTCAGACCCAAATTTCTGTTACTGTAGCATTGAATGAATGTCTTAACTGGTATGGTAATTTTAGCTGAGTGTAATATATAATGTAATTCTGAGGCTATTTTCACAGTGACCTAATTCTTTTTTTTCTCAGTAAGATACAAAAGTCTAATTACATTATAAAACTAGTAACTTTTTCCCCTTCAATCTACAGTGACAACTTCCCAATTGTATCCTCTCTAGTTCTGCATTTTTATGCTTTTCTTGCTCACTTGTAGGAAGAGAAGCGTCAGCTTCGTGCAGCTGCTCCCGCAGCAGAGCTCCCGTGTGTACGTCTGGGTGCTCACTGCAGCACAGTGAGTGGGCATGGGGTACTCCTGCCCCCGGTAGACTATCTCCTGTGATAGAACCTCGTTTCAAGCACTCAGTGTCATCCAACTAGTGTCAAACTCTGCTTGCTTCATCTCATTTTGTCTTGCTGTCACCATGTGTATTAAATTGTCATCTAGCAAGTTGTCTCAACAGATTGTCCTTATTGAAGTGCTTATGCTTTCTGTCTGTTTCTACACAAGTAATAACATGCACTATTATAGTCTCATTTTACTGTTAAATTTTCTGAATTGTTTTGATAAACTAAAGGCTACTGAATTATCTTGGAAGTAATTTAAACTGCTATATGATCCTGTATTAAGTCTACTGCATAAATTAGAAAGTCATGCTTTCTAATATAAAATTAACTCTGGTAAAATCTAGTGTGTTTTACAGTACGAGGAGTTTTGGTATTACTTGGTTAATATCACAAGCAGAAAATAGTTTACCCTCCACCTAGCAGTGTGTGTAGGATTCAGCTGAATTAGATGTCAGCAAGCTGAAAGTTAGTTTCTGCTAATATCTACAAATATGGTCTCAAAGTGGATATGGATACATTCTAAATCTCCAATGTCAACCAGAAAACAATTTTGTATACACAACATGTCTCCCATTCTCATTTCCTATGATAGAGTGATAGGTGTCCTGTTGAAGACTTCACCTTATTAAAGTCTCTCCACTTCTCTTAAGGACAAAAGGTGGTGAAAAGCTAACAAGGAAATTTTGAAGCTGTATTTTTCAGTATCCTCTGTGAAGTCACGACTACCAAGTTATAAGTCAAAAATGAACGTGGGTGTAGGCCACAGCTTCCAGGATAACAATTCACAAGGTTTGCCTATTTGTCCTGTCCAACAGAAGAAATAGTTAAAACATTACTTATTTGTCTTATTGATAATACAAAGATGTAAAAGAACATTTTGTAGTTTCAAAAAAGCTAAAACGCACTGTGGTAGTTAATAGGTTTACAAAACTCATTTTCCTCTTGAATAGATGTCTTGAGAGTTTATTCTTTCTTCAGAATGACTAGTCACTTAGTATATGGAGGGGGGGGGAAGGAAAGGGAAAAGAAGCAGAGACTAAGAAATTACAGGAATGATAACATGAAAACAACTGGTCTAGAATTATTACAAGGTGAAAAAAAGTGGGAGATGTCTACTTCCTGGGATGTGTGAAGAACAGAAATATTTTACAAAGCTTCAAAGAATTAAAAGGGAATATATTAGTCCTCAGTGTATTTTTTCCTGCTGAGATACAAGCTAGCTAGTTTTGCTGATGACAGTCAGCAATCTTAGAATTGTAGTAACTTCCCTTCTCTCTAAGAAAAAGGTAATCGAAATGAAAATGCCTGTATTGTCAGAACAATTAACTTTATGATTGTCTCTAGTCTCCTGGTTCAAAGTCCCAGTTTCTAGCCACAGTCCCAGCTCAGCTAAAATTTTATACATGCCCCTTGTCTGAGCACTCCAGCCTATTCCCATCTTTCTCCTCGAGCCCCTCAGAGTTGTCTCTGCACGTCCCAGGGGACCTGGACACAGTCAAACTCTTTTGAGAATAGAAACTAGCTAGGAAACAGCCTTTTTTTCCCAGTTTACTACTACTTTGCCCTTTTGTGTTTCAGGTCAGTGCTTTATTCTCTCTGCATTCAAGGCTTTCCCTGTCATATTTCTAACACCAAGAAGAGGAATAAACTATTTCGTTTCCAGAGAAGACAGACCCTTTGTTCTGTCTTCATTAGGAGCATGCAGGGTTATAGTTGTGCTGAAATTATCCTTCTGCCCCAGATCAAATACACTTAATAGGGAACAGCTATGTGGAAAATTCAAACCCTACAGTTCTAAGAGGTCCTCTTTTAATATCCATGAACTTCGCTGTTTCCAAGGCACATAATTTAGCCCAGCTGGGTACATTTTCACAGGAAAAGACATGAGGAAGAAAGAGAATATGCTCCTTACAAAAATTTATTTCTTCCTGCTCTAGACTATGGAAGGACTAGCATTCAGCCAAAAATGAAGAACAGCTTAATGTTTTTAATCATAAAATACCTATGTATTTTCTTAACCTTGCTTTTGATTTTGTGGACTGAAATTTCATCAAAATAGAGTATGCCTAGAATCAAAATCTTCTATACAACTGATAGAACATAAAACAATTTCTCTTTAACAAATAATTTCAATGATCTGCTGTGATAGGCAATGCTGTCAGGGTCCCCTGGTGAATATACTGTGAATGGATAAAATTTTATTTTACAAAGTCTTCTAATTCCATTGAATTACAAGAGATTTGCACCAGAATACTCAGAGATATTTATTCATGAGAATTGTTTAACCACTTTGAAATATTGCTTAATGTTAAAATCTTTCTGAGGAATTCTTGGATGAAAAACTGTGAAATACAAAAGAA
This sequence comes from Parotia lawesii, assembly GCA_003713295.1. Lineage (NCBI taxonomy): Eukaryota > Metazoa > Chordata > Aves > Passeriformes > Paradisaeidae > Parotia > Parotia lawesii. The sequence continues at coordinate 334,247 of RAHM01000284.1, read as the reverse complement.
ATTATTAACTCAGACAAGACTTAACACTATTTTTAACTTTGCTATCAAATAGTCTAGTTTTTAAATCCTCAGGATATGATCCACTTTAATATATCTAATTACACTATGACCAGTTCTATAGTGTGTTCAAAAACTTCTAAATATTATTACATTTACCAAGGCAAACTTCATCTAAAGCAAAAAAAACTTTTCTACAAGTCATTCTGTCAGACAGAGTGAGTCTAGAGTGTCACACTGAAAACTCAGATACTGAGAAATATCACTGATGACCTGAAGGGATCAGGCCTTTATCAGAAAGAAAAATAATTTGTGCTTTCTCTAACTTGATCTTCTTGCTGAGCTGAGGTTCACAATATGTTCCTGACAAATTATCTATTCTTTATTGATCTCTTAGGACTGAAGAAGTCAGAGGTGAACGTTTTCTGGGTTGCTTGTTTGTTTTTGTTACACAGAGCTCTTTTACCATCATTAAATGTCAGCAATGCAGCTGAACAAGCTGCTTGTTACCGACAGCAACACACAGATATTTCTTGGATTGCAACCGTGTAGCCCAGGTCCCCAAATTCAAACACAGCTGTCTTGAATACTCATTACTCACAACTCATTCCACAGACATGGCAGGTATGCTGGAAAGGGCAGAAAGTATTGGGGTAGTGCAGTAGGTATTTGTCCTATTTGCAGTAGGATTACAAGTTTTCACTATTGTGACCTACTAAGATAATATTGTGAATTACTAAGATAATATTACACTTTCATAGGCATTACACAGAGTCACAGAGAGATAAGTGTCTTCTAAAAAAAGTACCTTGTATCTTTAAGGTTCTCAGCATTTTTTATTATTACAGCACTTTAAAGTACTGAAAATAGCTCTTCTAAAATTATTTCTTCCTTCTTAGTTACTTTAAATCTACCTTTGTTTCAGATGATGAAAATCTCTAAACGTTTATGAATCATTTAAAACATTTCATTGACCTACTTTAAAAAAAGCTTATATTAATAGGAAAAAGTGACTTCTTTTTTCAGCTGAAGTCTAGTTACAATGAAAACCCAAGGTAATTATTTCAGTCATCAACATAATCCCAAAAGGTGGTATTTTATGTGGTGATCAGACCTCTCTGATATTTTTGCCTCATTAAGTTTTATAATGCTGCTATTCTTGTAAGCACTTTGTCCTATAAATGCAAAACCACAGGAACTAGAACCAGCCAACAGAGACCAAGGGGACTCAAGAGACACAAGCAGATTATTCTATTGTTTTTAGTTTTGGTGGTAGTCCAAATCATTTCAAGAATAAAAGATAATGAAGTCCAAGTAAACAACATTAATGATAAATTTATATTAGGAACCTGAGAGACAAAATTTGGAGCTGTTTTTTGATTCCCATCAAGTTTCAAGCATCCTCAGACTTAAAGCTCTGAACAAAATTCATTGATGGAAAAAAATGCAAGTTAACACAAATACCACAAAGCAAAACATGACAAAGAGCTAAACCAAGATGCAGTAGCACAGATGGGTGAAAGGCACAGCAACACAGATGGACCAAGTTCTGTTCAACTGCAGGAGGTTAGACCTTACTTGGATTTTTGTTTATTTTAATTAGAATAATCAAGATATTAATCCCTAATAGGACCTCTCTGCTTTCAATGCAATAAAACTACAGATTAAAACTGTATAAACGTATTCAACAGATGATATAACTATTCAAGAATAATGTTTTGGGGAAACTTGGAATAAATCCACTCTCGAAAAAAAAGTGAAGGAAACCTTGTATAAACTTAACAGAATCTTTTTCTTAGTGGCTTTAGAGAAAAAAAATCTTTATCTGAGAGGCAAGAACCTTTCAGAGCCATCATGAAACTCTCTGGGTTCAATGGAAAGAACCCAGCAATCCCCTGACTATGGAAGAAAAGTGTTCAATTCTGAAACTATTGTGGTGAAGCCTTTTTATTTTTGAAGGGGAAAATATATTTTTCTGCTGAACTTCTAAATAAATTTAGAATTAATTTAAATCCAAAATGCTTAATTCTGTGCTGTAGTTGTACAGGCTCTAATAGGCTTGGACCTGTCCAACAACAACCATTTCCTACCTCACTTCTGTTGTTCTATGATCTCTCTACATATCATTAGGAAAGAGAATATAAGGAGATTCTTTGAAAGTTACCAGCTGCCAGGAAAGGGAGTGATGAAGAAAGAAAGCAGTTTTCCAAATAGTGAAAAATTATACCAGTAATGACAAAAAGAAGAAAAGATTGCACTAAAAGCTCAGAAGTCTTGAACAGAAGCAGAAAAACTCCTAAAAGGGTATACTATAGGAATATAAATTATATTTCAATTCCAACACTCCTAAAAATGTGATAGACAATTTAATCACAATGTTATTGAAATACAAATATTATTCAAAAAGGGATTAATGGATCTGCTCTAAAAAAAACCCCAAAATTTATTTAAAATTTATTTAAAACAAAAAAATATGATAGTATCTCCTTTAGAGAGAACAACAGAAGTGATGAAAACATTTGAAGCACACATTTCATTTGATGAATGAAAGTGAATTTTAATCCATCTGCATTAGTTCTACTGTTCAACCAATCCTAATATTGGAGATAGAAGAGAGTTCTTTGTATAGCATATTTAATAACTTGAATAGGTTTTATACATTTGATTTGAATATAGAATAAATCAGACAAAAGAGCACAGATTCCTGCCACGTTTACACTGGTAAAAGTATTAACTAACTCGCTCTTCTGAACTTTGCTCTTTTTAACGTCAGACCAAGATGGATGTAATTTGGTTTTATACCAGCATAATGAAGCACATCCTATTTGATATGAATCTGCTTACTCTTTCATTGCAGCAGTCTTGCAACAATCCCATCCATTCTGTTCCTGAACATCTCCAAGATTATCTGGAAAGTGTGTTGTGTTTTGTAATGTGGTAAGCTAGCCAGCAATTGCTTAGAGACCTTATTCATTCTGCAGATGTGTCATAATAAATCAGATTGGAAAGCAGGCGATTTCCAGAGCTGACAAACTAATGTATTATCACTGTGTAACCTTAGCTGACACAAGAATGTAATTTAGTTTCTAAAATTATTCATATCTGTATCTTCAAATTCATAATAATTTTCATGCTAAATGGGTCTTTCAGGCACTCACTCCTCCTTGTTCTTTTATATTAAAATATTTTATAAAATTTCGAAAGTGTGTATCATAGCACTAGAAGGGTTGAACTAATTAGAAACTAGACACAAGGTTAATGGAAGAATAAGTCCTCTGCTTAAAATAATTCTCTATTATTTTAGAAGACAAATATACCAACAAGTACACTTACACTCCGCATTAATGCAGTGAGTTATTAGAGAGCTAAAATATTGTACATAGGTGATCAAATATAAAGTTACAAGTAAAATAAACCTAATCTGCAAGAGTTCAACCAGGTCAGATTATGAAGACTTTATAACTTAATGGGATGTTCTTCCCCAGCAGACTTGCCAACAGGCTTGTTTGGTAGAGACTGACACACAGAGAGAAATTCTGGAAGACTCCCTTGGCATGTTGTCCAGGCCCATGGTAAAGTCACTTGGGCCTCGTCACTTACACCACCTGAATGAAAAACGAGGAAAATCAACCAGGTGTAAAGCACAAAGACAAATTCAGCTTTATTGATTTAAAATATGGTAGTAAGGGAGAGAGAAATCAAGGTGAAAAGGGTTAGGGGTTTCCCAACAATATTACATACATAACCAAAAAGAGACCATCATTCAGATACTCACTTATGTCTTTCTTTTTACATTTCCAAATACTGTGTAAACCAGACAAATAATTTGGGAAATACTTTGTAACAAAGACAGTCAAAATCAATCACTCAATATTCTGGTATCAGTTATAATATCAGCATCTTTATCACCTGAGCCGTGTGTTTGCCATGATTTACTAATATAGCATGTCTATACAATAAAATTATATCGCAGTTCTAATGTTATTTCGTTTAGCAGTCTCAGTTTTCTCTTATGTTAAGAGCATCTCAGGTAGTAAATCTACATAATAGTTCAAAATATTTTATAGATAAGTGCAGAAAAGCAATAAGAAGAAATTTTCTGCTTAAAAGATTAAGCAGGAAGGAGTGTTTTCTTCTGCCCGTATTCAAAGTTCTTCAGTAGTCTATTGACCTCTTATCTAAAAGATTAATCATAGAATTATAGAGTCATAGAATGGTTTGGGTTGGAAGGGACCTTAAAGATATCTAGTCCCAACCCCCCTGCCATGGGCGAAGACCATTTCCACCAGACCAAATTGCTCAAATCCTACCCATTCTGGTCTTAAACACTTCCAGAGATGATGCATCCTCAACTTCTCTGGAAAACCTGTTCCAGTGTCTCACCTCCATCTAAAGAATTTCTTCCTAGCATCTAATATAAATCTCTACTCTTTCAGTTTAAAGCCATTCCCTCTTGTTCTATTATTATCTGTGTGCGCAAAATATTCATCCTATTTGTAAGCCCGCTGTAAGTACTTGAAGGCCACAGTGAGTTCTCTCTGGAGACTTCTCATAAGTTGGAACAGCTGGTGGTAAGATTTCTTCGTATCAGCATTATGGAAGAAAGGATCATTATTAGCTTCTCATCCATTTGATTTTAAAATTGATTTTAATTTAAATACGTACAACGAAGATTGAAGTTATCTTTTCATGTGTATCTGTCCAAATATAGATACCTAGAAAACTATAAATCATGTCACTTCCTGAATACTAACTTTGGGGTAATTAAGTAAAATCCTGTCATGAGGAGTTCCATTCATTATTTGAGATCCTTACGCATGAAAAAAATTGGCCCAGGTCAGTACCTAGAAAGGAGCACCTAAATCATTCTGCCAAAAGCTCTCTTGGAGATTCTTATGTTAAACTGACAGGTTCTTCATGAAGGAACCTGTCACAAAGACATTTAGGTAGGGATCAGTGGTCTTTGCAAATTAGATGAAAAATAACTTGGCCCTTTTGAGGACTAAAATACAACAAAAGACTGAGAGATTCTGGAAGATGGTCTGTAAAATATCATTACCCTTTTCAGATGAATTTCAAAAAATTTATTTTAATATATTCTCTGTTTTACTACAGGCAATTATTTTGATTTTGCTTTAATTATCCAGACAAATGCTATTCACAATAGTTATTGAAATGAGGTAACCTTTGGTCTTCTATTTCATAAGTGAAAGACTTTCTCAGAAGAAACAGAGATAGCATTTTTTGGTGCACTTCTGCTTTGTCATATTGAATTATACCTTCCTTTAAAGACAATCAAAACAAGTATATGTAAATGAAGTTTAATTCACTGACCTACTTCAGATCTAATACAGCTTGACCTCATCCTCTCATGTTTCCTGACCTGCAGTGCTCACTTCTTCACTTTCTTTTTATCATTAATCTTTATCCCTCCTTAGCTTCTTCCTCTGCATTCATTGATCTTCCTCCTTATTGTAAACACTTTCTTACTTGACTGTAATTCTCTTTCTATCCTTCCTCACAACTCCTGCTGTGAGTCCCTTGACAATGGAGGTGAGTACTAATCCATATCTATTTCCTCACTTCCTTGTTTTCATTCCACATGTCTGTCCTATTCTAACTGTCCTCACAAAAGGACAGGATAACCTCTTTTGTTGGTCCTTATGACAGACAGGAAATCATCACTTCTATGATAACCTGTTGTCCTTGTACAACAATATGTCTTGGGGTTTTTTCTTCCTCTCTCGTTTTTCTTTTTGTCTTCAGAAAAATCTTTCTTCCTCATTCTACCACCTGATGTTTCTTCAGTGGAAATTACAATTTCTTCCCTAGTGTTCATCCATAATTCCTTTGTTGAGACATTATTCTATTCCTGGTGTTTTAAATTGTCATGAAATAAGTGGCAGTGTTTACTGCATGCGCTGTGTTTTCTGTTCAACCACACCTGTGAACTTATCATGTTCTTCATTTTGGTTCACCATGACCAAATTTGAGGAAGTATTTTTAATTAAATGTTTAACGTCCTTCCTGAAATTTTTACTGTGGCCACTTTTTCAAACTCTCAGTGAAACTACTTGTGTGTCTTAATTATATCCCTCTTTGCTGTCTTCATCAGTATTAATTGCTCTATAATCTTACAATGAAAGCAAGGCAAGTTTGAACAATCATCTGGATATTTCTCCACAGCCATATTAGCTTAAGTACATCAATATTACTTTGAACTTCTAGATTTTCTTTAAAAAGTAAATATTAAAAATAAGATATTGTACAGCATTATCACTATAAGGAGAAGGAAAGTTGAATTTAAATAAATAATACCTACAACATCCTCAACAGTACTCAAGGGAGTTTGTGTTTGTGTATATGTAATTATATAAGTATGTATGCACATATAGATGAAATAATGTTTGAACTAATCATAGAAGTTGAAACTGAAAAGGCCATCATTAAAGTGTGATTATCCGGCAGGAATACACATAATTTTGTTTGAGGCACAAGAAGACCAAGACCGTGTGTACTGGACAAACAATTTCCATCGTATTTACAAGACTGCAGCCTGCTAAATGCAAATGCTTGCCAAGTCTAAAACAGAGGAAAGCTTTATTAAACCATTGTTATTAAGATGAGTCCTAAGGGTCAGATTAATAACCCCCTCACTTGTTGCATGCAATATATATTTTCTAATACTTTCAGATGACTTGATATTATCTTCAAACTACAAAGTTGCTACTGTTGCCGTTGCAGTCACAAAGGAAACCTTGCCAAATCCAACAAGATTCCTATACTAAAAAAAAAGCACTAAGAAGAGCAACCCACTATTGGGGTTTTTTTTACATTTTTTATTCTCTAGCGAATTCAGCTTTTGGCAGATAATCCTGAAATCTTTATTTACACTCAACTAAGAGGGGTAAAAGAAGGAAAATGAGCTTCACTGTATAAGTTAGGACTCCAGTTAATAAGAAAACCTACATGAAAAAGGAAAAGCCAAACCAAAAAATGTACCTTATTAGGAGACTTTATGTCAATTTGTCATCTGCTTTTTTTTAGGAGAGATCACAAGACAAATTTGTACCTCTTAAATGCTGAGTCACGTTCCTTGGGTGAGCTATATTCTGTGAGTTTGTCTCTCTGAACAGGAACTAAATACTTGGAGAAAAGTCCTTCCATATGAATGTCTCTTTTCAATAGGAAAGTAATCAAATATAAAGAACTTGAACTTCCTGGATTATTTCCTATAATCCAGAGTCTTGGTTATCAAGGCACTAGAATACTGTAAGACTCGTGCTCATCAAAACTGCCTGAGAACACATTTTCTTCTAGCACAACAGAGTGACTCTTAGACATTTCCTCATGCTGGGTGTCCCATGAAGAGTTATCAGCTACCTTGTCAGTAGAGAATTCATGCAATGCAAGTGTGTCCTTTCCCAAGAAACAGGTTGGTGAGGTTGGGTCCAGTTCTCTTCTGAGCTTGTATCAATGTATGTGTAAAATTTTTTCTGCTAGGCTTACTCATTACAAAAAGATTTTGGTGGAAAGAAATATATTGGTATTTATTTTAGCTATTTAAAATAAAAATGGTGAGTATGAAGAGAAAGGATTTCCTATTTCTCACTGCCATCTGTCAAAGTATCAAAAATCTATGTGAGCAAATATACTCAGTAAAAACTGAGTAAAAAAACTCAAAAAAACCCTCAGTAAAAACAAATTTTTAGTCCCTATTGCTATATTAAGCCAATAGGCATTAGTTTTGTACAACACATACAAATTAAAGGAAGATTACAATTGTAAGAAAGACTTCAAATCGTGCTACTTTGTACTTTGGTACAAGTAGGACTGTGGCAAAGAATGCCATGCCTGGAGGAAATTAAAATGGTCCTTATTAACTGCCAAGAGATGAAAACCCAAAACTTCTGTCTTCCCACATAATTCTCCACAGAACACTAATATCAACATGATATACAGTACTCGTTGCCACAACACAGTAAGGTTAAGCACCCAACCGAGACTAAGGGTCGTAGTATCTTTTTTGTTTTAATTTTTTTCCTTTAAGATCTCTTTTATGTCCATTATTTGAATATGCTCCTGCATTTTCTGAAGAATGTTCACTGATTTCTTTCCAGGTAGACAAAAGGGCTGCGAAGTTCATTGTGGTCAGCTGCCTACTCTCCAACAGGATTGGGATTACAGAGACAAATAATTTTGTAATCACTGTTCACATTTACAGTAATTTAAAGATTTGCTCATAACCACAGCAGATGCTACTCTAAGCAGCAACAAAATCAATGTGATACAATTAATCCTGATTTTCATCCTGACACTAACAGTGATTTATGATTTTCAAGATTACACACGCTGTGGAAAATAAATACAACAGGAGGAATTTGATTTAAAAGTATTTTCTGTTACTGTAAACTTACTAGCCTCTTATAACTGTTTGTTGAACTGTGGGGACATTCTGAAAAGCATTTTTCAATCAAGTTATAAGTGACCCTTAAGCATGTTCTCGAGGCATTGTAAGATATCTTAAAATACTACATTTTCATTGCCTGCTGTTTTAATCCATTGAATATAGTAGAGAATTTCAGTATTAAAAATATTATTATTAAAAAGTATCATCCTTTGTTTCTTGGTAATATTTAAGCCTCAGGATGTTACAGTTTATTATAATTGATAAACCTCAAATACCATCTTCAGGGCACATAGAAACTGTAGATGCCCGTGTGTGAATACGTTCAACTTTAAAATGTGGGTGATTTTTACCCACCCAGCATTGAAAATAAAATAAAATATAAAAATGTTCTGTGTTTTGACTTACTAGTATTCTTGTGTTAAGAGTAACTTATTCTGAATGCATCAAGCTTACACAAATGTTATTGGAGCTCAAGTCAGGCAGATGTTTTATAGCTGCAATAATGGAATGTAAACCACTGTCTAAATACAGCCGTATCTATGCTAGTCCTTCTGCCAGAAGAGAAAAAGAGGTATAGGACAGTAGGGTAAAAGACAAATAATTTGCATTCTCTTGAAGATTGCCACTACTGTTTTATTTGCTGATAGATGATCATCATTGTTAATAGCAAATGAATAGACAGTATGTATCTATTCATTACAGAAAAAGAATACATATTTGAAAGGCACGTTTCAGGTACCTGGAAGTTAAAGAACATATGGAGCACCAAAGACCAGAATAGCAAGTACAGGTGAGATCTGTATTTATCCAACCAGGACAAGCCTAAAATTAAGTACTGGTAAAGAGTTCAGGATATTTGAAGCTGAAGAATGCTATCAGAAAGTAATGAAAGAAATAAGGAAGTAGTAGAATACTGGTAGAATAGTAGAGCTATCATTTATTGATTAGCCGTCATCAAAAAATTGTCTTCCAGGATTGTCTGTTGTTATACCAAATGCAGAGAAAGGATCATTGTTATAAGAGACAAGTGACAACAAGCTTTGTTCTTCTTTCAGTTTGGTCTGGGTTTTTTGTTCATTTACTTGTTTTTCTTTTGGTTACTTTTTAATTCCCAGGCCTCATTTTCTTCTTTTAATGTCTTTCTACCAGACAGTTTTCTAATTGCATCAAGGAAGAGATTCTTCCTCCTTTTATTGGAAGAAATCTTGAGAGGAAACTCTGAGTCTATGAGTCTTGGCACCTTTGACAATGTAAAACCCACTACCAGCAAAATTTCATACTGGATAAAAACAAACTGCCTGGAGAACATCTGCAGTCACTGTGCAGCTCGCCAGGGAAGTCAACTATCTTTATCAGCAAAAGGGTCAGGCAAGGAAAATACCTAATGCAAGGTATATTCTTCTAGAAACCAAGTGTAAAACAGCCAGATTGAGAAAGCAGAATAGGCTGACATGATTAACAAATTTTACTGGCTTCAGTTCAAAATGTGTTTGGCATTTTGGTACTAAGAATAAAACTTTAAAATATTCTGACAATCCAAACAAACTTTTTCAATATTGTTTTGATAGTGAAGTAGTTAGCAATAGCAAACTATGACTAGCAGCCCCCTTGCTGTTCTCAGAGAAGGGGGAAAAATGTCTATTTAGCTTAGACCTTTATCTTACAAAACCTGACTTCTTTGGTCATTGAAACCTTCAAATCATCTTTAAGTTTACCCCTGAGTTTTAACCATAACACTTTAACTATGCCCTTATTTTGATGCCTCCCTCTTTGTCAAACTCAGTCAAGATTTTATTCTTTTAATATCACCTCCAGCAGTTAATTGCAGAGCCGGACTGTAATTTTTTCAATTCTTAAATTTCCTTGCATTACAAGTAAATATTTATTTTTTCAGACTCCTTACACATAGGATTTCTTTCCATTGTAATATGTAGATAATTGATTTTTCATAGAATCATAGAACCATATGTCAGAGACTGAAATATTGTAGTTTATGACTTAAACATTTTCATGAAGGATTTTTAGAACTGTATTACAAAAGCTGCAGAGAAGACTACCACACCCTGAACAGGGCTCTGAGAGGCCCTGGACCCCTTGCTGATGAAGATAAGATAAAGTAACAACTCAGGGCTCGTTTTTGGGTGTACATGAAGGACAGAGGGGGTGACATTGCCCATCAAAGACCTTCCCCAAAGTGGTCCCCAGATCCTGCACCAGAGCACCAGAGATGATGCAATAGACCCTCAATGTTGCAAGGGACAGGGTCAGACTGGCCCCCTGCAAGGGAGACATGTAGGCGTTCCCACCTGCCCAAAGCATATATTAATCCATGGAATTCTGTACTCTGTCTCGTGTGGCGACGTGTGGCGGTGTGTGGCGGCATATGGTGGTGGCAATGGGAGACCCTCAACACCAGAAGACCAGATGGAGGGGAGAAACGCAACGTCGTTGGGACCCTCGGATGGGTGATATGCTTCCACCTAACCCTTGTCACCTCTCCCTGTCTTCCCAACCCCCCACGCACACTTCTTTTTCTATTTCTTTCTTTCTTTTTCTCTTTCTTTCTCTTTGCCTCTTTTACTATTAAATAAAACATAGCAATTTTTTGGCACCAACATCTAACCTCGTTTGGTTTTAATCTCATTTTTGGGTATACTTTGGACCTTCTAAGTTCTTTCCAGTTTATACACAGAGACTTAATTTTCTTTGCTCTTCTGAGTTGAGACCTGATCACAACACTGTAGAACGACTTGGGTTGGAAGAGACTCTTAAGATCATCTAACTCCAAAACCTTTCACTAGATCAGCCTAGTCTTCAACACTTGCAGGGATGGGGAGTCCGCAGCCTGTCTAGGCAACCTGTTCCAGAGCCTCAGCACCTTCATAACAAAGAATTTGTTCCTAATACCCAATCTAAACCTACCCTCCTTCAGCTCAAGGCCATTGTCACTACATCTCCTTTTAAAAACTCCCTTCCCAACCTTCTTGCAGGTCCTGTTTAGGTGCTGGACGGCTTCTGTAAGGTATCCCCAGAGCCTTCTCTTCTCCAGGCAGAACAATCCCAACTGTTTCAGCCTGTCTTCACAGGAGAAGGGTTCCAGCCCTGGTATCATCTTTGTGATAAATTAACCCTATTCACTGCTTCATAGACTCACAGTTTATACGTAGGCAAAACAATTGAGTCATAGAAAAGTTTAAGAGAAAGAAGGAAGGCAGGGTTACCAAGAGACTCAATTACTTTCTGGAGTCCAACCTCATCTGACAAGAATGAATTAGACAGGTTTATCTTTTTATACAATGCAATCCTTACAAAGTCGTAGCTACTTCTTTCCTCTATTCAGCATCAACCCTTTTTTAAGGAAATTACACGTTATAAAGCTCTTCAAAAACAGCATTCATGTCAATTTATAACTAGTAGTTAATAAAGCAAGTACTGCATAGAAATATATTTATATGTATACTTAATTATGAGTATGTCCCACTTTATCTGTGAGTCTAGAATCTGAGAATTCCTGCATATTGGTCACCTGATTTGGAAAGGTGTGTTGGGATATTTAACCTCAAAAAAAGCTCAATACTAAAGAAACAGTTCAGATAACATAGTGAATCAGAGAATACTAATATTATTTCTCTTACATAAGAGATTTTGTGCATAGGTATTAATAATAATATATATGTGTATATACATTTGAAATGGATATAAGATTGAGAATACCTACACAACATTAAGCGCATCATATGATAGCAACTTAACCAAATGTATTGTTGTTATACTAGGTTTCAAAGTTAACATCATTCTGAAGCAAAATCCAATCACTTTTTGAGGAATAGACTTGTGTAAGTAAGAATATTTCACAATAATTCAGTTACAGTTTTGGAACCTGACAATAGTCTTAGATAACACATCAATAGTGTTTCAAATGCTTTTTTTTCCTTTAACCCGGTTACACACTTTGGAGTTTACATGGTTTGTAGGAAGTAACTGGGACAGCTGCAAACAAGAATCACCAAAGTTGCATCATGGTAGACATAGCAGGGATCCTACTAGTAGCAGTCACAGGAGACGCCACATCAGTGGCAACACTCACTTTACTAGCTGGTAAAGCTTTTTAAATGCTACAGTGCAGAGTGATGAGGCTGGTTACTTTTGTTGACAGAAGCACTTGATCTATGGAGGTAGGGGTTTGGTATTACAGAAGGAAAATATGTAAGTACTGAAAAAAAAAAGAAAAAATAGGATATGAGATACTATCACACTCATTTGGAAAAGGTGATCTTTTAGCCCCCTTTAGTTCTTCTAACATGATAATCATCAATGCATTATGAATTTGTGAATGCAACTCCATTTCTCTATAAAAGGTTTTCTTATCATTGAAATCATGTTTTCCCCTGTGCAGGTACAAAACATGCATATCTTAGTGCTTAGTGAAGTCGGAAGCCCTTAACTGACCAGGCCCTTGTGTGCCCTCAATGTTGTCTAGGAAAAGAGATATTAATATTCTTAAGAAAGACAAGTCAATATATGTCAGCTAAACCTGAAATTTTAAAATAGAGAAATAAAAAAATAACTTTACTGCTCTTCTTAGCTGATCAATAATCTGGAAAATTTGACATGCTTGAGTAGCAGAATAATGGCAGAATCAGGTTCTTGTTACTACATTGTTGGTTGTTTCTGCAAAGAAGAATAAAACTACAACAATCTTTATCAAGTGCTCAGTCTAGAGGAAGAAGAGCAAGAATTCAATGATACTCCTACAGAAGCACAGACTTAGTAGTGCCACATAAGCAGTTTGTGATTAAACAGAGGAATGAACACTTCTCAGTTGAGTGCTGGTAGTTTTCAGAAATGATTCCTTACAAAAACAGATCTTGACAACCAATTAGAAAAGTTACTATGAAACAGTTTATTTTGGGCAAGCTCTGACAATTGTGTAAAAGCCACTACTTCTACTCTAAATAGAGAAGTGTAATCACGAGGCTGTACTAAGCAGGAAAACACTTGAGGCATATTACAAATGCTCCTTTTACATAAACTGAAAAAGCTTATCGAGCTTTTTTGTAATTGGTAGTTACTGAAGAGAAAAAAATGTTGCTAACATTTGTTTAGACAATCAGAGTGAAAGTCTGTTACCTTGCCCATTCAACATTGACTTGTTCACTTTCACACTCCTCTCTCTCCCTGACAGTATTCTACGAACATAATTATACAAACCTGGAGACCAACCCAAACAACCCGAAGTTTAAAAGCAGTTTTGATAAGAAAAATTTTCTCTGTCTAGCCCAGAGTTGTGTTGCACACTTCTTTCTTCATTATCTATTCAATCATCAAAAATTTTAGAGAATTTAAAAATTATTCTGACATAGATAATAGATCTTCAACTGGAAGAAACAGGCTTATCTCCACGGTGTTTTGCCCTGTGTCCAGCCTTCCCATATAGCTAACTCCAGAATGAATGAATACTATGATAAGGTAAATAAATTCATTTTCAATGCAGGTCTCTTTTACTTCTTCTGCTACCCTACGTAAGACTGCATAGCTCTTCTTTCATTTGTAAATTTATTCAGTTGTGCAATGAAGCAGCTGTAATTCCAACAACTGTTCCCTCAGTGAGCTCTGGCCCTCTGGGATAAACATGATGGATTCTTTTCTCCTCCTAGCTAAGAGGGGATGAAAACTGCAAGAATAAGATCTCTAAAGGACATGCTGACCAATGAGCACAAAATGGAGCAATGTGCCACCTTGAACTGTTTAAGCCTAAATTGACCTGCAACGAGAACATCTCCCCAAGGAGTCAAGTGCAGAAAAGCAGCAGCTGGTATCACAGAAGCTTCAGATCTGCAAGAAAAGCAATGGTAAATCACCTAAAGCTAGTCAAGGAGGGCAATAGGTGCATGTCATATGGGACTCACTGCTAGAACAGAGCTATTGAGAACTGTGGGAAAAACTGGAGAAGGAAAAACTTTCAGACTGACTGTCCCCACTAGAAACCCCTAAACTAAATTACTGCTTAATATTTGAATGAAATGTGGAAATTCCTACATTTTAAAGTGTTTACAACTCTTCCTTTTCGGCCATTTTAAAAATGTTTGTTTGTTTAGATCTACATTCTAATTCAGCATTAAAATCCATACACTCTAAAGCCTATCCAACAGATTCTTGCAAACCAAGATGGGTTGCATGGATATTTGGAATGCACCTAACCCTTAGAATATAAGGCCCTGTATTTATAAAAAACTGTGTGTGCGTGGACACTAAACAACCTGACGAAATGGTTGTTTTTTGACCCATCTGTGAACAATTATTATGAATAGATAGTCACAGAATCATAGAATCATTAAGGTGATCTGATATCACCAAGTCCAAACCTTCCCAGTACTGCTGTGTTCACCATTACATCATGTCCCTAAGTGCCACATTTAGACATTTTTTCTGAACACTTCCAGGAATGGTGATTCTACCACTGCCCTCGAGAGCCTGCTGCAATGGTGACCAGACTTTCAGTGAAGAAAGTTTTCCTAATCTCTAATTTAAGCCTTCTCTGGCATAACTTTAGGTTATTTCCTCTCATCCTGTCACTTGTTTCCTGTGAGAAGAAACCCACACCCCAGCTTTCTATAATCGTATTTCAGGTAGCTGTAGAGAGCAATAGGATTGCCCTAAGCCTCCTTTTCTCAAGGCTAATCCCTTTCCTAGTCCTGCTGACATCACTATTCATGATACAAGCCAGGATGCCACTGGCCTTCCTGGCCACCTGGGCACAGCTGGCTCATGTTCAGCCACTGTTGACCAGCACCCCCAGCTCCTTTTCCACCGGGCAGATTTCCTGCCTCTCTCTCCACAGCCTGTAGAGCTGCCTGGGGTTGTTGTGACCCAAGGGCAGGACTTAACCCTTTGCCTTGTTGAACCTCACACCATTGGCCTCAGCCCATTGACCAGCCTGTCCAGATCCCTCTGTAGAGCCTTCTTATCCCCCAGCAGATCAACACTCCCACACAACTTAGTGTTGCCTGAAAATTTTCTGACAATTTCCATAAGTCCCTTTCAACAAAAACTATTTTATGATTCTCTCATGTAAACATATGCACATACATATTCTGATAAATGCAAAAGCTTTGTCTTTTAGAATTTAAAAGATGATACATATTATAATAATGGTCACACTGTAAGTAGATAGATTTGCAGATACGGCAGAAGCAGAGATGATGAGAGCAAATTCAATGATCAAGGCTGCAATTTACACATATATTTCCAACTCCCAAATCATATTTGAAAGAGTTAATAAGAATAGGAAAAAGGAGACCCTAGAATTTGGAAGTGCACCATACAGTACTGAAGTCTGTCTGTCTGGGGTAAGACATGAGATACTGTGTGTTTAAACACAACAAATTGTGAACTTCTATCTGAGTAAAGCTTTAATTGTTAACATGGAGAAATTATGCTCTATTGGCTGCAAAACCACAAAATGAAGAAATATTCATAAAGGTTATCCAATTACCTGCTTTCCTTTGTCCCTGGATATAAAAGCTGCAGGACTACTCATTATGCATAAAAGACTTGCACCCCATCATGCTTCAGTGTCCTGTATCCATAAAGCCGACCACTATGCTGTAGGTGTTGTAAACTGCCAGATTGGCATGGTCACTCACGCTCTTAAAATAGCCTTCCTTCACCATACAGTGCTTCTCAAATTGAAAAATCCAGAAATTCTTCTGTAATAATTCTATTAGATATTTCTGTGAGTGCAGTAGTTTTTGCTTAACTGAAGGGGCTACGAGAAGAAATAGAGATTAAATAAAGGAATCTGAAGCTGAAATCCTATTATGAATCTATATACGTATAGAACTAGAGTTTTGTGTACATGCAGTAAATTTCTGCTGCTATACCTTAAAAGTGAACTTCAGCAGGACAGCACTCATCAGTATATAAACAGTGCAGCTGGATCTATTTCAGAGAACACTTTACACAGAGAATAAAGTACATTTTAAAATAATATTCAAGCAATATAAGACAATATTCCAGCTACTACTGGCTAACTGTGCAATTTCTATTAATAGTTTTGAGTGGGAAATTTGGCAAATGTTCTTTATTTACTTTAGCATCCTAAGAGGATTTAAAGTAAATCCGAAATTATAAAAATGCTGTCAGCAGAGAAATACACACCAGAGGAGAATTCAGTGATCTGCTTAAAACCTAGTTTTAAATCCTTTTATTGTGCTTTTTTTACTCCTACTCTGACCAACAAGGATTTGAAATAGAACCATGAAAACAGCATATGGATAAATGTAGGAATTCTGAGCTTACATCAAGGTAGTAGCAATTCCTTTGATCAACCCTCAGGAGTTCGGGTTAAAAACAAAGTTTGTTTTTTATTCCATACCTCAATTATACTAGAGAAGAGTCAAAGTGTTTGCACTTCATTTGTTCCTTTGTTCATCCATCCCTTTTCTCACTTTTACAATTTTTCTTGTTGCTGCTTTTTCTTCAGGAGAATGCAGCTAGCTATGTGGTTTCTCTGTTACTTTCCATTAATGAAGATACAATGTTTTAGTCAGTTCAGCATTATCTTATAAATCTTAGTTTGATTTTTGTGACAGAGTGTAGATTGTCTCTAAGCAAAATGCCAGGAATACCTTCTTCCACTGCCAAATGGAGGTCAGAGCTGTCTCTTTTCATTGAGGCCAAGAAAGCTGTAGCAGCTCAAAGGTGAAGCACATTTCTTGAAAAGAGCTGAGATACACATGGCTATAATCCATTATCTAGACAATGTTAAAAAGCCTAAGGATTGCTTACAGAGCTAAAGAGTCAGAACATTTGGGTTGGGTAAAGAAAATTTCAGATTACTTCTGTAGAGTTTTAAAAAATTATTAGTTTTTAACCCCTTACCCTATGAGAAGAGTCAGAAAAAAATACAGTAATCAAAAAAAAATAACATTCCTGGTATTAAAGGAAAATTTATGGTGTTGTCATTTATATATTTTGTAATTAACTTCTATTTGCAGCTGCTTCACATAATATAGAAAAAACCCTGCACAAATTAGCAATTTGATTGGACTAATGTTACCTAAGAGAACAGCTCATGTCTATTCTAAAAATTACCTGTGTCTTATGTACTAATCCAAATTAAACATTAATTTTATCTGCTAAGAATGGGGAAAAGAAGAAGACCAATAGATAAAAATAGGATAGATGTCTTCTCCTCAGATGAAATCAGGCAATTTCAGTTTGGTTCAACTGTCTTCACCAGACAGTTAAATGAAACCACCTTATTTTGTCTGGAAAACATCAGAGAATACTCACATTTTTCATTTGTCTGCCAAAGGAAGATGGCAGCATTCTAAATCACAGCATTTCACGCTCTCTGTGGTTAAAAGCTTTTCTGAAGACAATGTTGAGCTGCAAAAATCTACATGTAAGTTTCAGATATCTGCTAAGACCAGATCCAGAATTTTGAGTCAGATCTATATCAGTGTAGGAGAGCTTAAGGTTTTGCTTTCCTTAGCAATAAGTGCATAAATCATAATTTACATGCTCAAATGAATGAGTCATCTGCATCTGGAAAAGATCAAGTAGCTATATCTTTGTCTACTGTTCATTTGGGCAAGTGCAGGTAAATATAACCTGCCATCAACATACACTTCTTCATCAAACTTTGTTCAAACACTGTTTGTTATCTCTGAAAATCTGCATCGTAAAGAGTCATCTATGTCAAAAAAAATGTTACAGCACTAAAGAAAAAGGAAAAACATTCTTCCTGAAAAACACAGGAAAACCGATTGTCACAGCTTTGATGGTACAACAGGCATATAAAAGCTTAATTCAATCTGAATTTTTGGCTTAATTAGATCATTTTATATGTGGTCTTGAAATTTTCTCATTTTGAAATAAAAAAAAGCAGCTTAGACGGTCTGTTATTCATATAGGGCCAGAGTTCTCAGTTAGGGTGCTAGGTTAGGAAACAGAGGCCATATCTAAGTGCTATTAAATAGGAATTACGATTTGGAAACAAAACTCTGAAGAATACTGACTTCTGAGTAGCTGAAAGTTTACACAAAGATGAAATAATATGGAAATAAGGTAGTTTTCTGCTGGGAAAGAGTAAACAAATTTCTTAGGGAAAGAAAACTGCCTGGAAACAGTTGTGTCTTGAGTTATTTTTACTTTAACCTTCAGGAAAGAGAGTTTGGCCTTGATTCTGTCTGACCCTAAGGAAAGTAAATATACAAAGATTTATTTTGTGTTAACTTCGAGACAAGGAGCTTCAGAAAATGCTTTTTGGGGACTTTGAAAGGAAAAATATCATAAAGAAGGGATAGTTTGACACCAGAGATGAAGACAGAGGTATAAGTGTAGGTTTAAGTTCTGAATAGACTGTTAAATTTTCCTCTGAAGCTGCAAAATAAAATTTTGGGTTTATGTGGTTTTCTTCATTTGCTTCAGTTCTCTATGGTCGGCAGACCATCTGTTCTCAATGTCTGTATCCTTTACACTATGGATTTGTATGCTAAGAACTTCATTCTTCAAACAGTGTCTGCTGCAATTTCATGTTTACTATTTGTACTAAACTGGTATTCTACCAACAAAGAGAATTAAAAACATAGCTGGTAATTCTACGCATGCATAATTAAAAATTACCTTTTTTGATGAGTAAACCATTTTTCAATTTCTTCCTTCTGCTTTCACATCATACATTGTATAACTATTTAATAGAAGACTATATTCACACAAAGTATCCAAAAAAATCCCATGGTACACTTTGGAAGTGGAAGGATCTTGCATTAACATACTTTTACTGTGTAAATTAAACACAATATTTCAAAGCATATAAGAAAAACTGTATTTACTTAGAAAAAGAGAATGTTCCTAGTCAGATATTATCAATTAGATGATGCCCTAGCCTTCTGCCCCCACAGGTTGCTTGGTTAAAAGAGTGGCTTAAAAATAGAAGATGGGATCGGGGTGAAGAAAGTTTTAAGGGAAGCCAAAGGAAGGGCAAATCAGCTGCAGGTACACCTCAAGAAGCACTCACAGCTATTTGTTTGTACCAGGCTAATAACATTACGTGTAGGAAAAGTACATGAAAAAACACACATATGAAAACCCCTTAAGCATCAATGTTAGCACACTGCTCAACTGATTCTCTACTTTAATCTTCCTTCATAATTAACCAGCAGAACGATTATCTGTCTTACTTTTTAAGAACTGTGTGAACTTGTCCTTCTAACTCTGAATCTCCCCCTTTCTTCTTCTGCCCCCAGTTTTTTACTGCTGAGCATGATGCCATGTATTATGGAATATCTCTTTGGTCATCCGGACCCAGCTTTCCAAACTGCCTCCCTTCCCAGCTAGTTCTCCTTCCTCAACCTATTTGCTGGTGGAAGCAGAAAAGGCCTTGGCTCTTCTTGGCAGTGTTCAGCAATAATGAAACTATTGCTATATTTTCAGCAGAAATCCAAAACGCAATCCTCTAGTAGCTACTATGAAGAAAATTCACTCTATCACTGACAAAACCAGCACAGTTTTTTTTAATGTTCAGAGGGGATTTGTGAGGAATTCTCAAAGTTTGACCATGAGTTTTGAATGTGTCTGCATTTGAAACAAACTGAGATTGAGACAATCATGAATACCTTTGGGGAGCAGCCACCTTTGCTGGTAGTGTAGCTTGGCTGCAGCAGGCAACTACATGCCATGCAGATACCCACTCACTCCCTGTCCTGGTGGGACAGGGAGGAGAACTGGAAGCAGGTAAAAGTTGGGGGTTGTGATAAAAACAGTTTAAAAATAATAAAGTAAAATATAACAACAACAACAATTATAGTAACAATAATAGTTGTAATAAAAGGGGACATACCAAAAAGAGATAGAAAAATAAAACTCAAGAAAAAAGCTCAAACTCACCACTGACTGTCAAATGCCCAGCCTGTCCCCCAGCAGCAATTGGCCCCTCTCAGCCAACTGCCCTCAATTTATATATAGGGTATGATATTCTATAGTATGGAATATCCCCTTGGACAGTTCAGGTCAGCTGTCCTGGCTGTGCTCCCTCCTGACGTCTTCCGCAAGTCCTCACTCTCAGAACATGGGAAACTGAAAACAACCTTGACTTAGCATAAACCCTACTTAGCAGCAGTGCCCACAAATGGAAAGTCACTGTTCCAGCAGTTGTGGCCTGCTGTCTCAGGGAACCAGGCAGCCCAATGTGTATCAGTATTATTAAAGATTGAGGGGGAAAAAAAGGATTAAATATGTCCACTTCTTCTGAATTCCTATTCGGCAAGTGACCATCAAGTGTAGTTCCAATGTTTTCCTTGGCCCTCCTTTTGCTACTAACATACTTGAAAAATTCCTTCTTGTTATTTGACACAACACTAGCCAGCGTCAGCTCTAGCTGAGCTTTGGTCTTTTGTATTTATACCCTGCACATGTGAATAAGGGCTCTGTGGTCTGCTTGTGAAGTCTGATCTTGCTTCTCGAGATCATATAATCTCTTTTTCCTTACCAGTTCCAAGAGGAGTTCCCTGTTGAGCCAATCTAGTCTTTGGGCCCCTCTTGCTTGATCTGTGACACAATGGTATGTCCATCTTATTGCATCACAAGTTTAAAATCTGCTCCTGTGCTTTTAGATGGTGTTTCTTCAAAACTGAGCCGTACTTATTTATCCTTAAACCCTCGAAAGCAGATTCTCAGGAGACACTGCTAAGTACCTGAACAGCTTAAAGTTGCCTCTCTTAAAACTCAGTGCAACAATTCTTCTCACCCTTTTATATTTAACCAAAAATTTTAAACTTAACTATTTCCTGATCACTGTGGACAATACATCACATATCTCTTCTGAGTCCTTTGCTATTTATAAGTAACAATGTAGGAGAGCACCTTTCATGGTTGACTCAGTACTTGTGATAGGAAATTACCTTCAAACATTTGAGAATTTCCCAGAGCTGCTTCTCACAACAGTATCGCATTTCCAGTTGATATCTGGGAAGTGGAAATCTCCCATGAGGACAAGGGCTACCAATCCAGAGATTGTTTTTCCTAATTGCCTACAGAGTAATTACACCGTATTATCCTGGGCTGGTGATTGGCAGTGGACACCCACAGAGGCATAACCTTTGTTTTCCTTCCCTCTAATGTTCACCAACAGCTTTTTCCCTAATTGTAAGGGCTTTAGAGTCAAGCCTCTCCTTTACATATAGTGCAATATTTGCATGTTGCCTGCACAGCCTATCCCGCCTGACCTACCTGTAGCCTTCCAGCATTCCAGTCATGGGACTCATTCCACCAAGTCTCGCTGATATTAAGGACATCATAAGGAAATGATCAATGCTTCCAGTTCATCCTGTTTGTTTCTTATACTGCATGGATTGATGTACACACATCTCAGATGTGTTCCTAAACCTACAGTACTCCCTGGAGCAGCCTGAATGTTCGCATTATTATTGTCACCATCAAACAGTGCCATGCTATCCCCTACCTTCCCAGTTCCTGATATCATACCCTTCTCCCATTGATCCTAGTTTAAAGCCTGCACAAGAAATCTTGCCAGCTTGCAAACAAAGAACTGATTTGGATATGCTCTCAGGTCCCAGCATAACTTGGTTGTCTCAAAGACTTTTCCTTTATTATAAAAAACCAAAATTTTCTGCATGGGAAGGCAAATCCCACACTTTAAATTCACTATAATTTATACATAAATTATAATATCTGAGAAATGTTAGGAACCTCCAAAAATCATATAGTCCTGTGTTATTTTTCAGTACATTATCTTTGCTCCTGGTGCCTTTAGACGTTCTGTTCTCATTAAACCATCTCAAAATCTCATTGCTGGAGACCTGGCTCCCTAGCTCCACAGACACTTGTAGTAATTACACAATATATCTTCTTGGTAGTTTTCATTTTCAGTCTTACTTGTGTTCAAACAAATCAGAACACATACATGAATCTCAAGGATATATAACCATGTAAAAATGGGTCCACAGGTTTAAAAGGGCTAAAATACTCTTTTATAAATGAGGCATTTAGGCAGTGAGCTGGCAACATCTGCCCTCTTTGCACCTTTTTTTTTCTCTGCTGATAGAGTTTATCTATTCTCGCATACCTTGTTAAGATAGTATTTTTAAGAAAGACTAACATTTAACTGCTAGTTAAAATGTTTGTTTTATTAAAGATATTAACAACAATCATTCAGCTTATTATTATTCCTCCACCTGCTGAAACTAGTTTGGTTTTACTATTATTTAAACTATAATTACACATTATAAATTTTATGTCTTCATAAGAGAGGTTCAGATGATTTACTTGGCATACGTAAAGGTAAGGGAAATACAAATTAGTATTTAGTATATGTTGTTGTTAGCATCAAAACTTTTAATCTATCAAGCCAAATTAATAAAAACTATTCCACTGTTCCATTATGCTTTGGGCTTAGTTGCCATTTTGCACAGGCTACCATAATGTAAACCTGAAGCAGCCCTGCAGATTGAGAAAGTACCTATTCCAAACAAACACCACATCCTTAGATTCCAAGTCAGGTTATTTACATGGGTTAAGAAGTCATCTGTTAATACTCAGTAAAAAAATTTAATTCTTTGAATGAAATAATTGCAAAGAAATTATCCAATCTAGTCAACCCATATATATTATCAAATCTATGGAGTAGTACAAAAAAAGAAATCAGCTCAATGCTTTTTAAGTGTTCCCCGAAGTAAAGAAATGTACTCATTAACACCAATTCCGAGGTAAAATACTTAAGAGAGTAGGCAGAAGATAATTTCTTGTTGTAATTATTGCAATTAAGGGGAAAGTACTGAATTCTAATGCCAGAAGTATAAAAGGGTTAAGAAAACGCAAAGCCAACTTCAGTAAGACTCTTATTCTACAAATCATATACTTAGCTCATGGTACATACATTTTCCAGTTTATTTGCAGGTTTTATAGATTTCAATAATCTCTTGATTCCAGGCAATTAGATCTATTCTTAAGACTACATTCTTAAAACCACACTCCTACAGAGAGCTGTTTGACTCCCAGTCTATTCTGAATTTACAGTAATACATCTGTCCTCAAAGCTGTGACTAACCATTTTAGCACTCAAGTTCAAGTGATGAGGAAAAATTTTAGGCAAGATACTATGCTGGAAGAACCAGATAAACCCCTAAAATCAAGGCAGAAAGAATATAACATGCATCACTTCACACAGCAGTACATTCACACTGCTTTACGCTTTACACATCTCAAATTGTATTATAATGCAACACCATTAAAATCGAAGGCAA
Organism: Parotia lawesii; assembly: GCA_003713295.1. NCBI lineage: Eukaryota > Metazoa > Chordata > Aves > Passeriformes > Paradisaeidae > Parotia > Parotia lawesii. The sequence continues at coordinate 310,571 of RAHM01000284.1, read as the reverse complement.
GTATAGTAGGAAAGGCTAGAATTAAGAACACTGTGATACACATGGGAAACACAAAAGGGACTTCAAATACTATTGAAAACCATCCTAATGAACAAAAATGGTTAGGTGTCAGTCTCCTGGTCCCAGGCAATATTACTGGAGTGTGGCGAAGGAAAAAGTTGCAAGAAAACCTATGTCAAAAGAAATAAAGCAGTGTGTTAAAGACAACTTGAGAGAAGAATTGCCTTCTGGCAAGGATATATATAGTTGCAAATAGATTTTGATGTGCAATAAAAGTTAATGGTGGATAGACAAAGGTTACAAAGAAATGAAGATGCACTGGTTCTATTAGAGGTAAATTTTGGTACATAACAAAATCCAATCACGAGCATACTAGGAAGGGAATGAAATCACTGAAAGAATGTTTTTGCAGTTTCAGCATTAGTGAATTTTATATGTAACAGGTAAAACATTTACTTATATGGAGGCTTTTTTCCATAAACTATTCAAGTAATATTGGAATGTTACGGGTATTTTTACCACTCCTTACTTGAAAGCTGAAAACACAGCATAGGAAATTAAGATGTAGAAATGATTGCTCCCTTTACTATGCTCATACATGTGAGAAGAAAGCACAGGATTTGTTGCCAAAGTAAATATAAGTAGACTGGCATCCAATGGAATATTCCTAACACAGAGTGTTTCATCTTCAACACATAGAATGATTATCAGAAGTAAAATCTTCACAAAGTAGGTAACTAATACAGTTTTTCCAAGAGTGACTGATTTTTGAGAGGCTATTAAATTACTTGGAAAGTGTTTAGAACTCAATGGCTTTAAAAAACCCCAATAAAACAGATTAAAAAAAAATCAGAATACTTCTTGAGTTAGCTAATTGTGGATATAGTAATCTTATTTTAACTACAAATACTGAAAATCTTCACCATTCTGAATTACTCCCCATGTTAGTATTAGTACTTGTATTCATGCTCTGCCCCAGAAAAAGTAATTGTCTTAATGGATGACAAAGATGTGAGCAGGTATTCAATGATTATTTTCATTAGAGCAGAGGATTGGCAAATAAATTCCATTCTTAAGCTAGTTAACTTTCATGATAGATTTGCCAGGTTGAATTTTATCCTGAGCAGATGATCTTTGTTTTTTAAAGCAATTTTTATTCAGTACACTTGCTGAAAGGATTTTGTGTGTCTTGTTTTTGAAGTGCTTTAAAATACAAAAGGTGTTTGTTTTCATTGCAAAATGTGTTGCAGATATTCAGTTCGAGAAAAAGTAGAACACTGCACATTGGTGCCAAGGGAATACATGCTCCATTGTGGGCTTGTCCATTGCCACATACTTTGAGGTGCTGCAGCATGATCTCATGCAGAGCTATGGATGCTTAAAGGTGCACCTGCAGTATGAACTCAGACTGATGCTTTAAGGGGTAACTTCTCCAGTGGAGGCTTATGTTTGGGCCAAAATCCCTTTAGACGTGCACCTGCTGCAGCACAGACATAACCATGGCCACAGACACATGAAGTGCAACTGCTCTGCTGTTGACTTATTCATGGCCACAAATGTTTTGAGTGTCCTGCTCCCACATGAACTGTGGGCTGCCCTGGTATAGTGTCAGTAGGCAACTAAGAATCACACAGCCATTTGCTTACTCACACATAGTGGGACTCAGGAGAGAATCAGAAGATTAATAGTGAGAAAATTTATGGGTTTAGATAAAGAGAGTTTAATAGGTAAAGCAAAATCCATGCACATCAGCAAATAAAGCAAGGAATTAATTCACTTCTTCCCATGAGCAGGCAAGTGCTCAGCCGTCTCCAGGAAGGCAGGGCTCCACCACATATAACAGTGATTTGGGAAGATAAACACCATCACTCTGAATGTCTTCTCCCACATACACATCCCACACTCCCCCCGCCCCCTGCTTCTTCTTTCCCCAGCTTTTTACACTGAGCATGACATCATATGGTATGGAATATCTCTTTGGTCGTCTGGGGTCAGATGTCCCCAGTGTGTCCCCTCCCACTTCTCACGAACCCACAGCAAACTTGCAGGTGGGGTGGTGTGAGTAACAGAAAAGATTTTGCTTCTGTGTGAAGTACATCTCAGCAATAGTGAAAACATCCTTGCATATCAATGTTGTTTCCAGCACAAATACAAAGCACAGCCTCCCACTAACTAGTGACAACAGGAAAATTACCCCAGCCAAAACCAGCACAGATACACTTTCAATTTTGCTTTTCAATGCATTTTAAAAATGTTTCAACTGTTGTGTGGTTGGTATCTGTGTGTTACAATGTCTAATTCTATGCAAACCTGTGCTGAAGAAGCAGTGAGGTTGGCAGACTCATAAGAGCCCTCGAATGTACAGGATGAACCTTTTTCTTCTTGACGAAACTCACATCAAAAGAAATTTATATTCTTTATCTTGTCTGGTGCTTGATAAGATTATGAAGCTCACATTTTAGCTATCCAGAAAGTGACAAATGGATGTTACTTGTGACTGAGGTGTACTTTTTCCTGAGATTGCAACATTATTCAACAGAAGACTCAAATAAAGGCTTTGCTAAAACAGAGAAGAATTTTTTCAGCATTTCCTTTTAGCTTATGAAACAGAAATCAAAAGGAAGACTGTGCCAGAGGGTACAAAAAGATAAGCGACAGTGCCACACACAGTCAAACTGCCAGATCTTAAGACCTCCTAAAAGAGATGGGGCATATTCCTTCTCTGGTACATTTCTGTGCAAATGGGATCAAGGGCCTCGAGAAGGCAACATAAGTGATTGCTATATCAGATAAATTAGGAGTCTTTATTCTAATTCCTAAAGGTAAGGAGAGGAAGCTCTGTATTTCCTAATAACACAGCCGCCTATTTTACTATTGTGACCTGGTTGTTTTACAATGTTTTGTGTGGTGAATATCAGGGGAAATTTTGTCACTGACTTTGGGGCATGTCTTCATCCCCCACAGGTCTTTACACAGATGTTTCTCCTGACAGTAACCTGAAGATTTCCAATGAGTTTTGCTGCTTTAAACTCAGACTATCCAAAAATCTCTGACTGAAACTTCAGTTTACCTGACAACTACTGAACTATACTTTGTTACCTGCCTGCAGTGATTTCTGTCATATACTCAGATTTGCAGTTCAGTGGTCCTTTTTGATCTTTTTCCTTGCTTTGAAATTTACATGTTCAGAATCCATTCTCATTTTTGGTTTAGGTTTCTATGGAAATAATGCAAAACATTTTTCCTTGGTTTATAAAGATTTATTTGAGCCACAACTAGAATTTGTGTTGTCAGTGTGTCTGTTTCCATTTCTACTGTGGACATCCTCTGATTTAATTGGCCTTCATTACTGTCCTGGGCTGACTGTATGATACCGTACCCCCTATCGTCTGCCCTATGCCAGACATGAATCCTGTGCCTTCCTGTGTCTTTAAGCTGTTTCTCAGGAGAGGGGGGAGAGAAGCCAGGTGAATTTTTCAGAGCGGTTTGTGCTCAAGGACACACACTTCCCTGCGTTCCTGCTGCTACAGAGCCCAGGAAAGCACCTTCCTGCTTTTTTTCCCAGCTCTCGGCTCCTTTTCTCAGGAGAGAGACAGAGAGTTAAAGCTCTTTGCTTTTTAGCTAGCCTGCTACCTGAGGCAAGGACTTTTCTTGGGACTGTTCTGCTCCGGTGCAGAACAGCATCACCAGGAGGCCCCACACCGTGGCCCGGAGGGGCCCACGCTGCACCTCCAGAGAGGGCAAAGCCACATCCACAGAAAGGACTCTGAAATCTACCCAGGTTTCTTCTCCACAGCGAAAGGTTTTATTATTCAACATTATCCATTTTGTGTGTGTGTGTGCCTGCATGCACTTTGCTTGTTAAATAAATCTGGTTTTTTCACTTTCCTCCGAGGAATTTCTTTCCGAACCTGGTGGGGGAGGGGCTGCTGAAATCTGCCTTCTAATAGACGGGCATTCATTTTGGACGTTTCCCTCCAAATTTGTCTCAAACCAAGACAATTACCATCAAGAATCCCTAGTAAGATTAGAAGGTTATTCAGATTTCCTACCTTGTTATATTCAGAAAAACAATTAAGACTTCCTTTTCTTTGATACTACCTTCTCTTCGTTTGTGAATTTCCTGATCTTCCTATTGAAAAGGTCTTACCTCCATATAGTTTGGCTGACATTTTAGGTTTTTTCACCTTTTCTTTCTTCATCACCCTTCCTGTATAAATTACGCCTAACTAATTGGTGCTGTGTGGGAGATGGATTTCTTGATCAGTCACTTTATTCTTGCTCCGCTGCTCAGTCTTTCAGAAAAACTCACTGTTTCTCCATCCTGTTTTTCATATTCTCCATCTTTGTTCTGCTCATGGTCCTTAGAGATTTGCTTGAATAATTTTGTTTGCTTTCTTCCACTTCATTTTTTCTTCTCCTGCAGTAGCATCCAGTTGGGATTGGTACTGTAGTGAGTATCAGCTTCTAAGTCAAGTTGCCAGAGGCATACGGAAGCATGTATATTACAAAAATAAAACTGTTTTCTAAAAAATTTCTCAAATTTGACAAATAGAAATCAGTACCACTTCCATATGTATCTGCTGATTCACTCCTAGTTAATTTTCCACTATTTGAGGAAAGGGAGTCTTAAGTGTTAAATATTGAAAAAAGCAAAAAACCAAGACTTGTAAAAGTTTCTACACTAGTATGCAAGATATTTCCCATAACTGACTGCTGTGTGCTAATCCAGTAATAATCCTTTACACATACATAGTGCTTTTTCTCTGAGGAGTTCACAGTATTTTTAAAGCTTCAGCAAAATCAAAAAACAACACTGTGGAATAAGTTAATACCATTTTGTTCCGTATTAGAAATGACTTTTACTTCCAAACCCGTGACAAAAGAATTCTGAGAAGAACCTTTTCCCCTAATACCTTTGCAAAATAGTAAACTCATTTTCTGGAGGGGTTCATTGAACTTATTTTCACTCCCTTTTCCCCTAGAGGTGTCCTGAGACAAATACTTCTCTTGACCTCTGTGTCACTATCCTATTCAAACAATCCTTAGATGGATATTTAGATGAATGTTCCTAATCTCTAGAAGTCACAGGGGTTCTCTGCACCAAGTAACTTCCTGTCTGAGTAGAGGAAAAAAGAAATTAAGCCCTTTATTGGAAAAAAAATAGGCTCAAAATTTTTATTTATATTCCTAGAGTTCCAATAACTTACTTTGCAGTGCTCTTTATCAGTTTAACATTATCCTTATAAATATCAGATTCTTAAAAAAAAGCACAAGTTTACTCAACATGTTGAAGCACAGATAAATATTTTTATAGTGAACCCAACCAGCTTGTCATACCGCAGTTGTCTGATCTGATTAAAAGACCTCAATTATATACAAATTTAACCACTGTTTTTATGAAATAAAGTTACTGAGCAGTAACTAGGGTAAAGATAATTCCAGCAGTGGGAGATCATGACCACTGACTCATTGGCCACCTATTCAAAATGGACCACTGACTCAAATAGAGAGAAGAATTGTGCATGTAGATTAATTAGGATGAGAAGCTAGAGATACAACTAGCAATTACGGGGTTGAGCACGAATTAATGAAAAGGTTATGCAATTTGTAACCAATGAATGCTGATGCCTCCCTGTGTTAAAATTTATAAATAGTCTAAAGTTTTGATAACTGGGGAGCCAGGCTTTTGTGGGTTACCACCCAGCTCCCTGCTTTGCACAAACCAGAATAAAAATTAGAAATATCTTGCCTCAGTGTGTGAATTGGCACTGTGCACTGGATAACTGTTCAGGACAAAAATTTTTTGCAATCTGGATAGGACAACCTTAATGCCTTGCCTGGATGAATGGGTCACTCTAAGCAAAAAGTCCCGACTAGATGAATTCCAGTGAGGTCTGACACTTTGACTGGGGACTTTGGACAAACAATCCCAAAGCTAGGACAACCGGTGATTCATTGGCACAACGCTTTATAAAACTGTTTTCTTGGAGTTTTGGAAGCTCCTTAGGTGTACATGGGATGGATTTCCAATGTATTTTCTTTGCTCTATCATCCATAACAGCAGTGGTCTTTGTTGTAATTACAGGTCTGGGTAGGTTCTTTCCCTCCTGTTCTGATTGTTCCTCTGTGTTCTCAGAGTTATTCCAAATGTCTCTGTCCCAGTCTTCAGGTAAGAATATCAGTGTTATAGCTTGAAAATTTGAAGGCTCTGAATGCGCTATCTTAACTTCTATTTTTTCTTTTAACTTCCTTATTCTGTCTTTCAATTGTCTTCTATGACCCCTTTTTCTTAATTTCTGTCTCACCCTTTTCCTTTGGTAAGTCTCTGGCACTTTTATAAGCAGCCATTAGATGTGCTTCAAGCACTTTACATATCACACTCTTTCCTTTTCCATCTTTCACTATGGTTGATCAGATTTATTGCTAATACAGTGTCTAAATATTGTCAATGCAGTATATCATATAAGCAGGTCTAAAGGGTTATAATATAAGCAGGTTCAGCTAGAAACATACAGGTTTACAGATTTTGGCCTTACAGAATGCCCAATTACAAACTATAGAAGCACCTATATAGCTAATTTATTATTTTCTTCCCATATCTGACTATTCCTTAATGCTTTAACTCACTCATTCAAAAGTGAGTGCTCCCTGTCTTTGGGCAGGACATGCACTGCACATGTTCCTGCCAAGGAGGGGATCCACCCAGAAGTGGCCTGCAACCGCAGAGACCAGTTTGTCCAGCTGGCCTAGTTGGCCCAATGCCCAGCAGATTTTTATACCCTTTTGCAGGACAATGTGTACCAAAGTCAATTGCAAACATCACAGCTCGTGCATCTCCAGAATTTATCAATTATGCGAGCATTCAGATAGTTTTTGCAAGTCCCACCTGGCTTTCTTGTCTTTTAACAATTCATATTGCCCATCAGAGAAAATGGAAAGAGAGAGGGAGGTTGTGTGAGGGAGGAGGCCTCACTCAAAGACCCAAATATCTTTCATCAGAGTCACAATGTCTTTTGTCTTCCCAAGTCACTGATGCATGTGGTGGAACCCTACTTTCCTGGAGATGTTTGAAAGCCTGCCTGCCCACGGGGCCTACTGAATGAATTCTTTGCTTTGCATTGCTTTGCTTTACTTTGCTTCACTTCGCTTTGCTTTGCTTTGCTTACATGCTCATCTTTACCTTCCCTATTACATTGTCTTTATCTCAATCCACAAGTTCTGTCAATTTTTCTCTTCCAATTCTCTTCTTCATCCCTCATATGTGAATGAGGGAGTGAGTGAACTGCTTTGTGGTTTTAGTTGCCAGTTGGGTTTAAATCATAAGGTCTTCAAATACCCAGTCTGTCCTACCTGTGTCTCATCCCTCATTGCTCATAATTTTACTGCCTAAAGGACAAAGTTAAATATGGCCCAAAATTAGATATATTGATACAGTTGGATGCATAAGGTATCCGTTTCCCAGTTCCATCTTCTTCTCTTGAGGAAGTTGGAAAATTTCATGTAAGAAGTAATTAACTCTTTATTTTTAAGACTAGGACTAGCCATGAATGAAATGTCCATCTTTTTTTTGAAGGTATCTAAGAATGGTTTTTATTCTTGAGACTGTCTTTCTGTTTCATAAGACAGACAGTTTAGCATTTTTAATGCATTAACCCAAGCAACTGCATTATGAGAAGTTAAGATCACTTCGGTACATGTCCTCTAAATTTTATACCTTGTCTGTTTCAAAGTAAAAAACTAATTTTTATGCAGACTACCTCATTAAATGGTTTTCAGACACTTACTGCTGTATGTCAATGACCTGTTCATCCTTTAGGCCCTCATGATAAAGGCAAACATAAACTTTCAAAGCATGCATCAATACTTTGAATGAATGACTGGCAGTGTAATTAGCAGGAGCTGGGTGAGGAGGTTAGACTATTCTACTACACTAGGAGACAAGCTTTCAAACACAAATTCTCAGAAGTGAGGTATCAGTTTAACGCAAGCTAATTTGCAGTAAATTACCAAAATTTGTTGAGAAATTAGATCCCACTAAAAAATAGATAAAATTTTCATTTAACCTTACCGTTCTCCAACAACTTTTCTACTTTATTCTGACAAAATACCTACTTCTACCTTAGCAATTAAAGTGTAACTGCAGAAGATCTAACATCCAGAAAGAAACTGAATTCCCATTATTTTCCCATGTTCTGATTATTCCATACAGCCTTGTTTTCTTTACCTTGAGACTCTTTTTGTTTTGACAGTCTGAGTTTAGCCTTTTACCCAACATTTCAGAAGCACAAGATTAGGCCTGAACTTACAGAAAATTTTAAGTACAGGCAAATTGTGACGTAAGTAACATAATACATTTGAACTATAACAGAATTCTTTAGTCATTTCTGACATTTCAATATAGAGGTGGTCTTTCAGGCAGTTCCTTTTCACGTCTTCATAGATCTGCTGCTCTTTTCCTTCACACACCTATGCAGTAGTGGAAATTAGAGAGAGTATATGTAAGGTTAACATTCTTGTCTGTTAGATGTTTGCAATGTAGTCACATTTTTGATCTTCTGTAGAACAAAATGTTTCTGATTCCGTCTGTGCAACATTTCCTTAGGAAAAGCAATGACAAAAACAAGCAACAGAAAGACAAGCAGCATCTCTCCACATGTGACTTTTTGTATGACTGATCACAACCTAGAGAACTTAAAATTATTTTTCAGTTCATAGAGTAGCCTACATTATTTTATAAGACTTCATATAGAATCATAGAATAGTTTAGGTTGGAAAATAGCTTTAAGATCATCAAGTCCAACCATTAAACTAACCAAGTCCACCACTAAACCACATTCCAAGTGCCACATGTATACGTCTTTTAAATACCTCCAGGGATGATGACTGTACCACTGCCCTGGGCAGCCTGTTTCAATTTTTGACAACCCTTTCTGTGAATTTTTACTCAATATCCAATCTAAACCTCCCCTGGTGCAACTTGAGGCCTTTTTCTCTCGTCCTATTGCTTGTTACTTTGAAGAAGAGACTAAAGCCCACCTTGCTACAACCTCCTTTCAGGTAGTTGTAGAGAGTGACAAGGTTTTCCCTCAGCTTCCTTTTCTCTGGGTAAATATACATTCCCTTTTAATCAAAAAAATCACCAATCAAATTTTTTGCCAATCAAATGGTAGCATTTAAGAAGTTTTTCATACCTGTACACTTAATTCAGCCTCCTAGGTCTGCATTTTACTTTATAGGCAGTGGTTAACTTTTAAAAGCCAGTACACGTCTTGAACTTTCACTTCATTTAGACCCACTGAGTTTTTAAGACTTCCAAGACTATGTCATTTAAGCTGGTTTCAAAATGCAGGATTTGGGCTTTTTTATTTAAAAACAACCCACAGACAAATAGATATAAAAGAAAGATAAATCTTTTCTATATATCATTGGTTCAGTATCCTTCTGCTACTATTAACCAGAGCAGCAATGTGAGACTTCTTCCTCAAATGACTATTAGTGCCTTCTAGGAAGAAGACTGGATTGCAGGAGGTTGATCTGGAGAGGAAAGGACAAGAAATTGAAGGTGACAGAGGAGAAATTCAAAAAAATGTACTTAATATTTTTCATACCAAAGTGAAAAGAGGTCATAATATTTTTCTGTGATGCTACAAATCTGAAGCCTTATGTCATATGACCAAAGGTAATATCATTCTATATCACAAAAGCAAGAATGCAGATAGCAAGTAAACATTTTATTGCAGTAAAATGTTTCACAGTAGTGTGAAAACTCATGCGTTCTTGCAGTTTCTGTTTGAGTTCTGCTGTGCTAGGTACCAGGTAAGTAGAATGGATATTGCTATCATACCTTGGTAAGCGTGTAGAGATCTACAGAGGGGTATGGAAAAGAAAAAAACAACATTTTTTTCAGTACAGAGTAACAGCTTTCACTTTCTGCTTTAGCAATAACTTTCTTTGTCTAAAATCTCATATATTAAAGACCTTTCTTCTACAAATCCTATGTGCATCCCTTATTAATCATTCTCCAAAAATTTCTTTTTAATGATCCATCTCAAAAGCTGATTGAGTTTGCAATGACATGAAGTGACATGCTGTTTGGGGATTTTTTTTTGTAGTGGCCTAGCTCTTTGTTAAGTATTCACGATTAAAAGAGAAGAAAAGCAGCACCTTAATGATAGAGCTTGTGCTGACAGCTGTTGTGTTAGTGGCTTGTAGATTTAGTTTAAATAAAACAAATGTTAAACCTTACTTTTAATAATTACTTAGGGATTTCTGGAATTTTAATTATGCCAGTTAATTGAGCAAGTTAGCTAAATTGATGAATAATGATCTATGCAAACATAATTTTACAGATGCAGCAAAGGAAGTTTAGCAGATCATGAAATAAATTAAAAATAAACAGAAAAGCTAGGAAGTCAGTATCAGTACACTTGCAAGGTAAATATTTGAAATAAAGAAAGAGAAAATTTAAAAATGTAACAATGAGTAGAAATTTCAGAAGATGGAGACTGAAAGTGGTATTTCAACTGGGCAGAAAAATTATACCCTAAGTAGTCAATGTAAGTTTAATCACAGAACTAAAAATGAGAGCCATAATCACCTTGTGTCATGAGAATGAGAAACAGAAATGACGGAGCTAGAGGTCAAAATCACCTTTGATCATAACTTAAATCAACAGGAGTTTTTATATGCACCTAAAACCCAATGTAAGTTTTGAGTACACAAAGAATAAAAGAAAAATGATAGTAATCATTGAGGTATTAAAGGGCTATCTGGAAAAAAATCTAATAGTGTTTTCTGACTTTCTGAATTTTGTAAACAGTTTTCAATTTAGAAGTACTTTTTTTTAAAAATATACTTTAATTTCAGAAATATTCAATTATAGATGTGAAAATGTAAATGAAATTATTTCATTGAAATGAAAAAAGAAATCAATTTTCAGCATACAACTGTGGATATGAGGCAAGTGGAGGGTTTACCAGAATTAAGGAAAGCTTTCTATCCACAAAGATCCCAAAATTTACTTCATAAATTTATATATGAGATAGCAACAATATATAGTTGCCTATGACAAGAAAAACAAGCCAAAGAATGTAGCAAAATAACTGGGGCTAGAGACTGCTAAAAGTTGTCAGTGATCACCTGAGCACTTGTAATGTACAGAAAGGATCTCAAAAACAAGAAAATTTTACTCTAACCAAGAATATTAATGAAAACTGAAAAATATTCAGTAAGCAGGCTTCAAACTGTTATAAGTGCTTATACCCGTCATTGCAGGTATCATAATAAAGCTTTTGTTGCTGAAACATCTTTTGTTTCATTCTAATAACAAGTATAAGAGGTGAATGAGAGTGCTTTGGACCCCACATACTTTCTGAGTTGTTAGCACAGCTTTCTAAGATACCTTTCCATTCATATTGATATTGCAAAAATACCCCTGATAATAGAACATATTTTTATCCTCTCTTGTGTTTCCCCACCCAACTTCAGCTCCTGGCACAACCTATTACACACATGAAGACACACATCTCTCCAATTGTTTTATATCCACCCAATCAATCATTTTCTTGCCTTACAGCAACACTTTTCAGTTCAAACTTCTTTTATTTTTTTTTTTCGCTCAGGGAAAACTAACTGTCTAAACAAAAAAAAATGCATCATTTTAATATCATGTAGGTGCACAACCAAGTAGAGGCAATGGACATCTCAACATTATTATCAATCACCGGTGACAGAAGGATATAACAGCACACTCCTGTGGTCACGAAAATAGGGGGAAAATGCTTGAAAGGAACATTTTTGTACATTGCTCAGACATATGTGAAAAGAAAAGTGCAAAAGAAAGGGTTTAACTATGGCAAAACACTTAACCCTTAATGAGAAAGTACGAAAACAGAGGAATAGGAGGTAGTTCATGCCAGAGCAAACTGATTTTTCTGCACATATATATTACTGAATTCTTGTATCACATGATTTGATATTTGAAATTTTTTTCAGTGTTTTTAACAGGAAAAGGCTGGCAAAAAGAAAGGCCAGAAATGTATTTCTGAAAGCGTCTTATTCGTATAGACTCCTACCTAATTTCACAGGAAATTCAAATTTTCAAAGAACAATGGAGATCTGGAGTAGAGCCAATTTCAGTATAGTCAGAGTGAAAAAAAAAATACTGAAGACAGAGTCTGACCAATTTACTAAAAGAGGTCTAAGCCAGGAGCTTTATTGCAGGAAAGGGGTATACTCTGTAATGTGGCCCTTATATTTTGTTCCATGTTTCTTCACATGCAAACAAAGATAAAAACCATGGAAGAGTACATATTCTGTGATACCTGCATCCTTTTCTTAGCAGGATGCAGCAACACAGCTTGAGTCAGCAGCCAGAACAAGAAGATAAAAATTGCTCAGAGTTCCACAGTTCATATGTAGTCTAAGATGTTAATGGTTCCCGAATAGAATTTTTTTAAAGCAATCTCAGAGCAACTTTCCTCCCTAGTTACATTCTTCCTTCTCTGATATGATGTCCTGGATCTTGAGTATTATATAGTCCATTTTCCCCTTAGTCCTTAACTTTGCATTAATTAGAAAGGAAATTACTTCTATCCAGAGAAAGAAAAGGAGCTTCTGTAGAGCTGTGGAAGCACTGTGCACATTTTTTTTGATATATAATACTCTTGTGACAAATAGCACTTTTTTTTTCTCTCAAAGAAAGCCTCAGATACTTGCAATTAGACAGAGGAATCACCTTTCGATAAGTATAGTTTCATAATTATATATCTAAATGTACATTTTAAGCAAATTTGCAAGAAGATAAAAACTAAAATTTAAGGTTTAGTAAATTCTTAGTGTTAAAGCCATGTCAGATGTGAACAATTTCAGCTGCCTTTCAAGTATTGGTGACAGTGAGAGCAAATTCATATGTAAGCAACTCAATAAATCTTTAAGGTTTGTCCTCAAAATAGTTTGAAAGCACAGCTCAGAACAGGGCTCCATTGAAGGAAATAGCAATTAAATGTAGAAAATGAAGTGGTTCAAAGAAGGGAAAATAGTAAATAAGCTTTTTAGGGTGATCTTTCCTTCTTTTCTCTCTCTCAAGAACCTCATTTGCCAACAGCAGACTTCCTGTTTGGTGTTTTTGCACACAGAGCAAAAGAAAGAAGCTAAAGAAGCCAAAGTTCCATAGTGGGGGAGAAGAAGAAGAAAAAGAAAAACCTACAAAAAACCTCCAAACTTTGGAAAAACTGTGCTCTTAGGGAAAGTTTAAAATGACAGGCAAAAGAAGAGAAAATATTTGTGACCCATGTAAAGACCCATAACAGAAGAGGAAAGTGTGTACAGAGGAACAATAATATTAAAGAACCATATCTCCTGGTGAGACAGAGCTCTTCAGCTTTTTTTTTGTAAGGACAGTGGCTGTGGGCAATAAATGCAAATAAAGAATGTCCTCATAATCTGTGTAAAGAGCTCAACCTGGGTCTTGCAAACACAGGGAGCACTGGAGGCTGAAGAAGATAACACCAAGGAATGCGTGGAAAGGGCTAGCAAATGTGTGAGGAGTTTAGCTGGAGGAAGAGAAGCCAAATGTATTTTTTGATTATTGGAGCTTGAAGGCATGGTGGATTACTGCTTGTGTTTGCGGGCACTGTGACAGAGCTAGTGCTGAACCAGATGGGCGCAGATGGCTTAGTGCACTTCTCCACTTTCTCTGTCATCCCATCCTGGGATGACAGTAAGGGCAGGAGCTGAAGAGTCTAACCTGCTTGTGGCCACTCTGCCTAGAGCCACATCCCCACGCCTTCACACAGGCACACAAGGCACATCAAGTGATGGTCAACACAAATTGTGCTTCTGCTCTAAGCTGTGTTGTTTGATCAGGTTTGCCACCTCTCAGCAGGCCAGCTGAAAGCGAGACCCATGATAACCTGCAGAGCCTCAAAAAAAGGAGCATATGGTACCTGAAATGGGTAAACAGCATCTGCCAAGAGGCAGAGACAGTCAGACCTGTGCAGACTGAGAATCATGGGTGCTTTCCTGACCTAAATCCTGGATAGTGGAGAACTCAAATTCTTTGGTATCATGAGAGCTGTGGGCATATACTGTTGCAGTGTCCCTGAAGCTGATGCAGGACCTGAAAAGCTTGTAGGGCTAAGAAGTAGTAACTTGGGGTTCATAAGCTGATAAAAGATTTGTAAATAACACCAAATATTAACATATACCTCTAGAAGGCTCCTCTGCACTTTGTGGCTGCTGTCCTGGGAGAAGGCTCACACATCATCCTCAACTTTCTGATGAAACCTGGTCATGGGTCATTGATTTCACTCTTCACACTTTGGACACAGAGATTCAGTATCATGCTTCTCACTGACTTTTCAGGTCCTGTTTTGTGTGGGAAAGCAAGCCAAGCCAATATCATACAATCATAGAATATCCCGAGGTGGAAAGTATCCACATGGATCATAAAAGTTCTATTCCTAACCCGGCACAAGATAACCCAAATTATCCCACCTTGAGACTGAGAGCATTGTCCAAATGCTTCTTGAACTTGGTCAGGCTGGTGCTGTGATCACTTCCCTTGGGGAGCCCTTTCCAGTGCCAAACCACCCCCCAGATGAAGAACCTTTTCCTGATATCCAACCTGAACCTCCCCTGACACAACTTCAAGCCATTCCCTTGGGTCCTGTCATTGAGCACCTTGTGACGAAGCTGCAGACTGCTACAAGATCTCCCCTCAGCCTCCTCTTCTCCAATACCTTCTTGTCCATAACCTCTTCTCTGGGTATAATATGCTCCAATGGTCAAATTGCAGATGATTAGAAATGATCCGGTTTTGGTGGACAATACATTGTGTATAGGACATTGTCCCAGGTAGCTCCAAGACAAATATACAAAGTACCTTTTTTCCTCCCCTTCCGTCTTTCCACAAAACAGTATAATACATCAACCAGAGATTGCTAGTGAAAATTGTATCTGACTTCATGGAAGAGATGATGACATTTAGAATTTGTCTCTCTTACTTGCCATGCATTTCAAGTAATAAAATACCCTACACTCTAGAAATTACCCTCTTTAGTCTTTGATACCATCTATGGAAACATAATTTCCAAATTACACATCAGTTTTGAACCTAGATACACGTCTTGAGTGAGGAGAGGCTGTTATGAGTCTAGATGGATCCCCTGCTTTATATATCTTACATATATTTTGCAATTTGTTTAGGTTTTGGAGGGTGGTTTCTTCCATCTTCTCCCTCCCCTCAGTATTTATCCCATGGGATCCATTTGGAACTCAGAATGTCTTTTAAGGAATTTGCCCAATATTGGTCTAAAGGATCCAAATTATGGAATCCCGTTGCATTCCTAATGAAAGCTATTAATCTGTTAGTAAATTAAAAACTTTGCAGTCTATTTCTATAAAAAGGTCTATTTTTTTCTCTCAAAAATGGATCCTGCTTTGTTTGGTTTGGGTTGTTTGGGGTTTCTTCTGTATGATGAAAGTAGTCTTTAAACTGAAAAAATCTTCTGCATGTAGTTATGCAGTGACCAAGATCAAGTAACATTTTAACTTACTTTTAGGTAAGCAAAATGAATTGAAGTATCTTGACTCTCTCATTATAAGACAATTTTTCCTGAGCTCAAATAATTATCATAGCTCTGTTCTGAATCCTTTTATTTGTTATCACCCTTTTTTCAAGATAGTGCAATTTTGTGGTAAGGATCTTATTATTCTCATATGTATTACAGTTTTACTCAATATTACTTTTCCTATATTGTTGCATGGTTCCTTCTGTGAACTCAGCCAGAGATCTGAAGAGTGCAGAAACTAGATACCCTCTGACATAAACAGCACCTTTGCCCCACCTAAAAAAACCTGATTTGTTATTTTGAGGCTAAATATTTTAGTTCTTTTTAGTTAAAAAAAAAATGCAATAAATATAGAAGTAGGAAAGCAAGTAGAGGATGTCAAGTCTTGCCTTTCTACTTCTGAAAGCACAAATTACTGAAGTAAAAACATTATTCTTTAACACATAGGCATTTCAACCTTCTCTTAAAAAGATATAATAAGATTTTAAATCACATTCCTTTCGTCTACCTTTAGTCTTATCAAAGTACAGTAGTCTCATCACAGCAGCCCTGCATTGATAGCAGAAATTCTGAACAAGTAAAGGCCACTATCTTTCAAAGTCACTTTCAGATTTTCTGTGTCATTGCAGAAAAATGAATGAAACATCATTAGTAAAATATGGCAGAGGAGTGCGGTGACCAAAATAAAGTGCTTTCCTTGAGCAACAGTCCATACACTGGCAAAAAATATTTAACTGCTTTTTTTGCAAAGAGAACTAAACTGGGATTTTTTGCTTTATATCAAGAATGTCAAAAAGATTAAAAATCTGATTTGACCCAAGACCTTGAGCAAAAAAAGAGTCTCATTTATTCTTTCTTGTCTGCTGTTTCTCTGCTCTTATGTTCTGCCTTTGGGCACTGAGCAAAAATAAAAGAGATTTGTCCACCTGTGTGTCAGTGCTGGCACACAGATGACAAGACCAAGAAAACCATGACCAGAGAGCACACAAGAATATCTGGATTGTTTCTTCTTTTAAAGACTCATATGACTTTTACCAAGGAATATAGGACATGGTATCTTGGTATAAATCATAGGAGGATATGTCCAATGGGTTTTAAAGTTCAGTTGTTTGCTATTTTAGTTTTTTGGGAAGCAAAACACCTTTCACTTACTGTTCTGGCTGAAACTCTTCTATATGACCTGAGCTTTTGCTTAGAAGGAGCCCAGGTATGCAAAAGCTTTCTACTGCTGATAGATAAACAGTCATTATACAAGATCGTATACAACTAATCAATGTAGTCTTACTCCAGAATAAGCTTCAGATTTTTCACATAGATATTCAGACCTTTCAGCTAATTAAAAGACAAAAATATTGAGAGTGCTGAGACAGATAAGCTGCAAACATATTTATTTGTGTTTTAGAAAAGGGCATCGATAGCCTGACTGAAAGGTGAGAAAATATGATTCGCCAGCTAAGTGAATATCTCGCTACACCTTTGTGAGCCATTTACACTTTGGATTATATTTATAGTTAATACCGTTTCAGTGGGGAAATCATAAGTCCTTCATAGACCTTGGCTATCTCACAGCATGTGTCCAGCTCCAACTATCATGAGATCCCAGAGTAATTTACAATTTCCATTTTTCATGGAAATTCTTTAAAACATGTCAGAGATACTTATGCCGATAAACAAACAAACACACACACACACACACACACATCTCTGTAAATCTAAAGAAGATTCTATTGTTTGACTCTTATTTTAACTATTGTATACATCTCTAGCACTTTCCAGTTAGTGACAATAATGAAAAAAAATAACAAAAATATATATAAATATACTTATCTGCAATATATAATAGGTAATTCTAGAAATCATAAAATGATAACTAATAACAGGACAACAATAAAATAAGATAAAATACAATTCTGAATTCTGAAGTCCTAATTTTTAAGGTATTTTATTATTTTGCAGCATATAACAGTACATGAGAATT
Source organism: Parotia lawesii (assembly GCA_003713295.1). Lineage (NCBI taxonomy): Eukaryota > Metazoa > Chordata > Aves > Passeriformes > Paradisaeidae > Parotia > Parotia lawesii. Next base: position 293,018 of record RAHM01000284.1, on the reverse strand, counting down.
CTTAATTGCTTCTATGTTGTTAGAGTAATCTAAAAGAATGCAAATAAATTGGTGAAAATAAATATTTTAATGAATCTTATATTGTTTCTTTATTTCATTTGGCTTATTTCAGCCCCTTTAGTGATGGAAGGCTGCGGTGGTTTTAGCAGTTTCGAAACGGCACAGAGCCCATAGTTGATAGACAGGTTGCTAGACCAATTAAACAAGCTGGTAATGCCTCTGCGATGACATATTTAATGCAGGAGGAAAAGCAAGCAGTTCCTTTTCCTGCTTTCCCGCTGAGGTGTGGCAAGGGGGAGGGCTCCCGAGCCCTGGCCCAGAGCAGGCCCGGGTGCGATGGCGTGGGCTTGGCCACCAGGAGAAAGCCACCCCGGAGCCACAAGCAGCCACACGGTCGGAAAACTGCCCCCCAGCTGAGGCCTCCTGGCCTCCTCAGCCTCGCAGCCGAGATTCATCTGAGGCCGCCATGGCCCGCATGATGCCGGCAGGCCCCTGGTGCCAGCGGGCCCTTCCGCGCAGCCAGCACGGCTCACGCTGAACTGAGAAAAACACCATGCAGCTGGCAACGAAAGACAGGGCAAGTCTTTCCCCTATGCATAGCCCAAACAAGATCAACTTCTCAGCTGAAAACTTACAGATACCAACTTTCTTCTAAGTCAGAGAAAAGAGAAAGTGATGTCGCGTGAGGAAGCTAAAATGGCGGCACCACAGTCAGTGGAGGAAGTGAGAGAGGAGGCGCTCTCAGCGCCAGAGCTGAAATTCTCCTGCAAGCTGTGGTGAGGACTATAATACAGCAAATTGTTTTCCCTATAGTTCATGAGATGAGGTACATGAGGGGGTGCAGAAATCCACGTGCAGCCCGTGAAAGAAAAGTGCTCACATCAGAGCCTATAGATGCAATGAGAGAGGCTTTTAGAGATTGAAGAAGAGAGCCTTTGTTTTCAGGCTGGAATAGTTCATCCTTAAAAGACTAAAACCCCATGACTATTACAACCCATGATGGCAGCTGTGGGAAGACTGCAAGATTTTGTGGGAAGGATTTTTCACTGCAGCAGATTTTGGGCACTGTTGTTTGTGAAGTTTGAAACCACGTTAGAGAAGTTCGCAGAGAGCTATCTTCGTGGGAAGAATCCCATGGCACAGCAGAAGAAACTCTTTTCCTTAAGCATACTGAAGAGAGACTTAAGAAATTAAACACTGACCAAAACCCCATGTTTGTTTCCCTTGCGAGGGTTGGTGAAAAGAGGGAGGTACTGGAGGAGAAAGGTGTTCTGAAAGTTTGCTTTGGTTTCTCATTATACTTTTTACTTTTAATTCTGTTGGTAGTAAATCTTCTTTATACTGTTAAGTGTGGACCTGTTTTGACTTGAAGTTTTTCCACTTCCCTCAATAATCCTTATTTCACCTCATGAAAATGAAGTTTTAATTTCCCCTTCTCTGCTCAGCTATAGCAGAGGCAAATAAGTAAATAGTTTTTCTGTGGTGCTTGGCACCTAACCAGCATCAAACCGCCACAAAGGCTTATCCCTGAAAGGTGGCCACTGAAACAGGGATGTATGACTGCAGATAAATCCATATGCTAGGAGAAGGGCCAATAAACATATTTAGCACAAAACCACCCCAACAGATCTAGAATGACAACAGGATTGTCTAGCTAGTGTTATGCTGTAAGAGGGAAGAGCTGAGAGACAGTAGCAGTTTTATCTTCTTATCACTGCATCTTGTGGGGCAAATGCAAGAACTTAAAGAGCACAATTAACTCTCTCAGAACACTGACAAATAAGGAAGTTTCCATAAGCCACCAGAACAGGAACTTTAGATAAGCACAGATGGCAAAAAAGAAGGTTCTAATTCCAGGCCTAACAGAGATGAAGGAGGCATTTCTTTTAATAATTGGGTTCTAACAACAAGATAAGGTGAAGCGAAGTCAGAAAACATGAAATCACTACGTATGTAATTCAGTGAGTTTTGTTATCAACAGTACCTCTATGAATGAACCACATGTTTTAAAATTCTCTGTGAAAAGTGTTGCACAACACTTCAGTTTTCTAAGTAAAATTTCAGGTTGCATTTCATGGAGTTCTTTCAAAGTATTTTATGCTCAGAATGGCAAATGTTAACTACTGTTCTTAGATATTTTATGAGGAAATCCTGGCAGAGTTCAAATAAGCAGGAATTCAGTCATTGATTTCAATTGAGAGTGGATAAACCTTTTATTATTTCCAGGCAAAAAAGAGGCAGTGCAGTCCCTGAAAATTAGTAGAAACAAAATGGCTTCTAATAGACCGCTATTAAGGTTCAGCTGCTTAATTGACTAGAGGGTCTTAACTACAAGCAGGATTGATGCTATAAAAGAATGAAGACACATTATAAAAGTAACTGTGAAATACAGGGAAGACATTAAGGAATTCGCAGAAGGCTCAGAAATCACCATGGGTGAGGCAGAATGCTAGAAAAGACAAGAGTCTTTGATACAGTGCAGGAGAGACTATTCCTTCATCTGCTGTCAAAGGTGAAAAAAAACCAAAGGAGGGGTTCTATTTTAGTTCACCTCTATATGAACAAACATTAAAAGGTCATAAGGTGAGTGTGTAAAAGAGGACCCATAAATTAAATTGCAACAAACAATATACATTTCTAAAAATAAAGTAAATAATCTAAAAAAATAGATGAAAATTCTTTATAAATTGTTTAGTTACAATAAAGGAATTTCTGCTATTTACCTTTGCTTTGTAGAAGCATTAGGAAACCTTGATTTGAGGGGGAAAGAATAGAATACCGCTTCGAGATTCATTTGCAAGTCTTATTGCTTGCCACATTAGTCAATACATTAAATTCCTAGTTACACCCATAATAAGTAAAATTAAAGCATAATCAAAATAAGTAAAATTATCATAATTTCATTACCTTACAGAATTTTGCGGATGGCATTCCCTGATGCCTTAAACATTTGATCTTGTCTGTAGTTACAAATGAGGTTGTAGTCTCAAACATTTCCATGTAATTCTGATTTTCATTAGATCATTAGGGAAGTCTGTGAAGTATGGTGCGCCATCACATAAATGTTTTCTTCAGTGCCAGTCTATTTTTACGTGGGACTTTGTTGCAGAAATCCAGCACAGACTTGAACAGAAGGCTCCAGACAGAAAAACAACCCTACACAGAAATGCATATTACATACAGGTATATATGCATTATGTAATACATAATTATAAATAAAGTAAAAGAGAAAAATCGTATGATACCTTAAAAAATGTATTGTTTACATGTTCCACCTACCCCCTATATACGCACACATGCACATATACACAAATTGGAGAGCTATTGTCTGTGAATGCAGCTTATTGGGAATACAGAAAAAAAATGTGTTATTGACAGATGCCACCACCAAACCTGGAAAGCAGGATTTAGCACCAATTACCAGATTTTCTGGAACACAGGCGTGCTGCTGGGCTTATTCCAGACTCTTTTTCAAAATACTTTTTTTCAGTTTCTTTCTGCATCTGAACTTTATTGTGTTTTTTCTGTTTAGAAATTCAAATGTGTATATCTTAACCTTGGCTGGCCCAGTATCATTTCAAGGACTGGCTCATTAAGGAGAGTAAGAATATGCCTGCTCTCACATAGCAGATTCTCACATATTGAATGCTCATCTATATGAGTAGATCTTTCTATGTGTTAGCACATTAACATGAGTGAACACCCACAGTAGATTTGGTGTATTAAAAGGAGTCTTTGAATACCATAAAGGAGGAATAGTGATAGTCTTTTCAGTAGCCTTTGCGGAAATAATTTTTTTTCCAGATCACAGATTACACTCAGGAAGTCAGGAGGAAAATACAATGAAATATTTGAAAAGGCAGCAGTACCTTTAAGTAGTGTAGGAGTCAAGATGATACCACATGGTAGCTCTGAGAAAAATTGTTGATTTTCCTTAGAAGCAATATAATCTGAAAGAAAACATTCCAGACATCTCTACAAAGCTGCAAAAAAAAAAAAATTAAAAAAATTTTTTTAAAATCCCAGCATACAACAATCAAGAACTCTTGAGGCAGAGAAATGTGTCCTCGCAGTAGACTCCAGTCTTTTAAAAGGAAAAAACCAAAAGCTCTCAACAAGGAATGCTGTCTTCATTATCCTTAGAAGATTAGTTCTAGACATAGAATTACTTTAATATCTCATAGTCTCTGACAGCTCTGTGTCCTTTACTATTTCTTAAATCTTATCTACATGCTAAAAAAGGTGTCTATCTCCACAAAACACCAGTGCTGAAAAAAGAAGAGACTACCAGAAGCAGAGACATTTCAAGGAACTGAATGAACATAGAAAAGGAAAAAGGGCTGCCAGGTAAGAAAATTAGCTAAAACTCTTATTTTCGTTGCAGTATTAGAAAGTGAAGATTAGTTAACATTTGACAGGCTCAGTCAGATATCAGAAGTAATTCAAGAAAAACTCAGTATTTTTCTTTGCTTACACAATGATTCATATGCAGAATTAAATACTGTCTCCGCTAAGTAACCTTCTTGTAACTCCAGTAGTGCTTGGAATGAAAATCTAGTGATTTCTTGTGCAAGATTGTGCACTTCCATGACACATACTTCCTTGTAGTTTGGATCAAAATACCTGTACTTTAAGTTATTACAGTTATTCAAGCATAAATCCTCATAGTAGTTGTTGATGAAAACATTTTTTTCAATATATTTTAAATTATATATGTATATGTATATATAATACCTTTTATTGGGTCCATTTTTCAGTTTCATTACTTTTGCTCAGATTTGCCAATCTGTCTTTTGTTTGGGTGCAAACCAGTCTCAGCACCTTGTTGCACAATTGGCTGAAGTGTGGCTCATGAGCAGAACATGCAGCTTCCTAAGCAGCTCTGGTTCATCTTTCAAAGTAAAATTCAGAGCAAAATTTATTTAGCTTACCTTAATCACCAGCTCCCCATTATAAAACATGCTAACGCTTTATTGGGTTTAGATGAGATATTTTGTCTGAATTTCAAGAACTATGGGACCTGGATGCTCAGTTAGGCAGGGCTGTCAAGCCTTTCAGCTTTATAGTCAGGACTTATAAGTCTATAAAGATTGGCCTGGGGAAAGAGTAATGTCTCTGTCATAGGGGACTATTCACATACTGGGGTTTTTTGTGTGCACAATATTGCACTGGAGAACTTGCTCGTCAGACACTGCAGCCAGCAAAATAGGTAACATTAAGGCCACATCACTTTTTATTTTCAGTGCTGTGCACCATGTGAGTGGCAATTATTCATTCCGCAGCTAAACTTGTAATATTTGGATACCAACCCATTATAACCCCATTGTCTTCAGCAGAACTACATCGTTCAAACTGATTTATCATGCTGCATGCATAAGAACAGGATGCCCACTTTATAGACTCCATGTAAACACTTTTCCAGTGAAAACTAGTGCCCTGATATTCACCCATAGGATAATTCAAGTGTCAGACATGTGGCAGAATCAGGTTCTATGACTAAAATTGCATTCTTTAGCATTATTGTTAATATGTTATACTAAGCACTGAGCTAGTTCATCATGTGACATCTGTGCTTTTGGTCTAAGCTGGTAATTTAGACCAACTAAATGAAACTTTCTGGGTGACAGAAAGGATACAATAGAAGAAATTGCCTCATATGCTTTCTAGAGACTAGCTGATATATTATCAACAAAACATAAAGCCAATATAAATCAGTGCATGGTGTTCTGTAAACTGCAATTATTTTCTTGCTGCCATCTACATTATATTTCAGAAGACCGAATTCTAAACTTATAAAATTATAGCCCAGTCATAAAGTATCAATATATATTCGCATGTTCACTGATGCACAATATTTTAATTTTATTCAGTAGCTCTTTTAGCCAGTATCCCATTTTTCTTTTGGGTCACAGAAAGAATAATAAGGATGTTACAGAACAAAAGAATTTTTCTATGATTTCTTGAAAGAAATTAAAATAAAAACTTGCAAATTTTTGTAAACATGTGACAATAATTAGATAAAATTTTAACTAATAGTAGCCATTTTATTTCCTTTAAAACTGTGATTTGTCACAGAACCTGGTGGCTGGTAGAGGGAATCAGCAGAGGAAATACTTTTGAAATTGTAAAGAAAACCAGTGAATATTTTGGTAGCCATGCCAACACATACTCAAAAAAGAGAGCGTATTGTCAAGGCAGGTAATATGTGAATTGAGTTGTTCATCTGTACTCTAATTTCAGCTTCATCACTTCTAATTAACACTTCTATTCTATAATCCTTCTTTAAATTGTGAAGTACTTCTTAACTCTTTTAACTCTTTTAATGTGAATGTGGTTCCACGAACCTAGTGATCTGGGTTTCCTCCAGGCTCCATTTTAGGACCAGTTGTCTTCAACTCCTTCATAAATTACTTGGACGCAGGACTCAAAGGTATACTAAATAAGTTTGCTGATTATACTAAATTAGAAGGAGCTCTTGACTCCCTTGAAGGCAGAGAGACCTTGCAGAGAGATCTACAAAAATTAGAGGGGTGCGTAATCACCCACTATAGTATCACAGAATAATTAAGATTGGAAAAGACCTCCAGGGTCATTGCATCCAACTTTCGACCAATCAACATCCTGTCAAATAACCAGAGCACTAAGTGCTATGTCCAGTCATTTCATTAACTGTTCCAGGAGCGGTGACTCCACCACCTCTCTGGACAGTCCATTCCTGTGCTTGACAGCCCTTTCAGTGAAGAAATTCTTCCTGTCCAACCTGAATAACCACATGAAGTCTAAAAAGGGCAAGTATCGGATTCTGCACCTGGCACAAGGCAACCCTGGACAGACTGGGGAATGAGATTCTGGGGAGCAGCACTGCAGGAAAAGACCTGGGGGTCCTAGTCATGGCAAGTTGAATGAGTCAGCAGTGCTCTGGCAGCCAGGTGGGACAAACATGTCCTGGAGGGGCATCAGGCACAGCATCGCCAGCCAGGCAAGGAAGGGGATTGTCCCACTCTGCTCTGCACTGCTGTGGTCTTGAGTGCTGGGGCCTGTTTTGGGGCCACAATATTGAAAAAAGACATTAAGCTATGACAGAGTGTCAAAAGAAGGGCAACAAAGATGGTCAAGGGCCTTGAGGGGAAGCTGTGCAACGAGCTGCTGAGGTCACTTGGTTTGTTCAGCCTGGAGAAGAGGAGGTTGAGGGGAGACTTCATGGCAGTCCACAACTTCCTTGTGAGGTGAAGAGGAGGGGCAGTCACTGATCACTTTTCTCTGGTGACCAGTGACAGGACCCAAGGGAATGGCATGAAGTGCGGGGACCAGTCGGCCTACGGACCAAAGGACAAAGGAAGTCCATTGGTGGGACCGTCCCTAAGTCCAGAGAACCTCCCCAGGTTAGGGTGACTGAAAAGTCTTCCCCCAGGATGCTTTGTTCCATTATGTTAATGTACTCCAGTTCTGTTTCCCCAATTGGCCCGTTGGCCTCCCTGCCCCTTTCTACCCTATATGTCTCCAGTCTAGAAGATTCCCTTCCCCGTTCCCCCATTGGCCCCTGTCCCTTTGCCACTCCCTCAGATCTTCGCTATTGGTTCTCTTGCCCTAGCCCTGCCTTTGTACTACCCCTGCACCCTCAGGTCACTGATCCTCGATGCTGTTTCTGCCCCTATTGTCCCCATATAAAACCCTGGACCCTCCCCAGTTTTTCTGTCTTCATGCCTGGACTTCTTCACATGGCTGCAATAAACTCTTCCCGTAGAATCCCATATGAAGACCCTTCCTGCCTCTTTTGTCATTGGTGTGCTTGGAGCTATCCGGTGTGTGTGCATGTGTGTGGTGGCTTCGCCAAGCGGCTTCCCGTGAGACGCTTCCGGGAAGGTCGCAGCACCTTACCACCTGGCACCGCCTGCCATGACAATGAAGCTCCATCTGGGCAGGTGTAGGCTCGATATCAGGAAAAGATTCTTCACTCAGAGGGTGACTGGGTGCTGGGAGAGGCTCCCCAGGGAAGTGGTCATAGCACCAGCCTGGCAGAGTTCAAGAAGGACTTGGACAATACTCTTAGGCATATAATGTGATTTTTGGGGTTATTCTATGAAGGGCCAGGGGTTGCAGTCTATGATCTTTGTTGGTTCCGTCCAACTCAGGATATTCTGTGACATTACGTACAATGTTAATGCAATTTTTCTTAATATTTTACTACAAGATCACTTACAAGGAACTGTTAGAAACATGCAAACCTGTAAGGTATCATCATGAAAGAGCACTTCTGACCCAGATATGGGAGAGAAAAACAAAGAGAAGGAAGGAAGAGGATGCATATAAAATGCATGTGGAAATTAAAAGCAACTATGAAAAATATACTCTTTATTGTTGTTTTCAATGTATAAAGCCAATGTCGGTTTTATCTTCATCTAATAAATATGTATATTTCGTAAATATACCATTCTTATCTAAAAATCTGCTACTTGCCCTTCAGTTCTTGAAAGATGACTCTAGCTCCATACTGGTTAACACCCAAAACTGTCTCCTAAATGGTACTCCATGCTTATTCCAGGCCATTGGACAGCTCTTCTTCTAGCACTCAGAAAATGGTCTCTTCTACCTTTTGGGAGATGAGATCAAATCCACGTAATTTGCTAAGCAACATTCACGTCCAAACAAAAATTAAGTTAATTAAAGACCTTAGGAGACTGTCATTCACAGGCAAGGACAACACAACCTACAGTTTGAACCTCTCTTCTGCTTAATATTTAAGCAAAATATTTCTCTTTGAGAAATGCAAACATCATGAGGCACATTTGTCTTTCACTGGCAGTATTTATCCTTCAACTGGATTTATCTAATCTATTTTGATCCAAAGATTGCACCATGTCCTCATCCAAAATCAATCTAAACACCAGCCAATGTGCACAGACAGAGTTACATCCTTAAAACTTCTTTTGTGTAGAAATAGCATTTTAATCAGTAAGAATTTAAGACATAGCCTGCGATTTTCAGAAACATTGTGCCCTGTCTCAGCTGTGGTTCCACCTGCAGCAAGTGATACGGCATGACTTGTGACATGATAATATACAATCAGAACTATTCTTCACAATAATTGAGTTTCTGCTTCCATGAACCTTACTGTCATGTATATCAAGACAAGGTATTTCTCAAGCATTTTGCTTTTCCACTTTTCCTTTTCTAGTAATAATCCTTACAAAGAATTAGGGCATTGTTTTGCAATATATGTCAGAAAATTCAACTTGTCTTTCTGTAGGTTGCTATGTAAACAGTAGAAACAAACAGAACATATTCTCACTCACATTTTGTGCTTCTCTAGTCGTCTGTGATTTACAATACATTAACTCTAACACCTACAGTGTAAGAGATGATAAGCAGGCAGGTGTGAGGAAAGCACACCTTGATAATACTGTTACTTCGAAAACTGGGTATTTGTTTGATTTGTAAGTTTATAGACCCAAATCATGTCTGGAAAAGAGGATAGCTCCTGTGACGGCACAGAACATCAGTTCGAGGCATGGCACACTTTACTTACACAGCCCTAAACCCAAGTGTTTTTATGTTGTCCGTCTAAAGGGATATTTCACTTACAGTCTACAACACTGACGTGTGTTTGAGAAACAGACTTTAATCTGTCTCTTACTGGTTTAGAAGCCTTTTTCACATATTGAGACACATTTCAATCTTGCTTGAACAGAAGATAGTTAGAACTTGGAAATTCACACAATCTCCTCAACAAGTCTTGGAATATCTAGTGTTTTTCATAATACTCTAACTCCAGAAGTCATTAGAAACACATCTAAAATGATACCTTAAATCCTTAAGAGATTAGGTGAAAGTTTAAAAATGTGACCTAAAATAGAGAATGCTAGTAAAAAGCATTCAATACTCACGTTTTTCTTTAACCTTTTTTTGAACTTTCCATATTTCCTTTGTGCTGATCAATGCTTTTTGAATCTTTAGAACTGGGAAATGTACTACTTTACAGCATCACAAATATTTTGAACGTGGGCTATGTGTAATTAGCCAACACAGCTTCAGTATTTATCCTACCTTTTTTTTGTAAGCAATATGTGAGCCTTACACTGAAAAAATTCCAGCTCTGATGTACAGCTTTTGGTGATATTAGGTTTTGTTTCTGAAAAACCCGAGAGCTACCTCCACAACCTAGTTTGATCATAAGATTATTAGACCAGAGTAGAAACGTGAATTATTCATTGCAATCATGATTCGATGTGGAGGGTAGTAAGGGGGACTGTCAGATCACTTTATGGTATTTTGGGCCATAACCTGTTCTGTGCCACTTGTTCCTAGCATCTATGATTAAGATAGTGTCCTGAAGGCTGGAGGTTTCTAATTAAAGTGCATTGTACTTAGCAATCTGTGGTGGCATGTATTCCCCTAAGGTTATTGCAAATTGCTGCACTAATTTCATTGCATCCCTCAAGGCTGTCCAGCTAAACAAGCAAGTTCCTCACTCAGCTGCAGAAATAACCTGTTCCTTTGCATGTTAAAAGTGAAAGGGATTAAATCCTATCCCTCAGAATAACCATAACAGAAGAAACAAAGGAAATGTTCATGTGCTGTAGGGCACTGGACTTTGGCAGCTACTTCAGGCAGTGGAGGCAGGGTGAAAGCTACAGCTTGTGTTACTGGCAGGGGTGGGCAATTTCTCCCAGAGCCTTTAGGGTGAATGGTTACACATGCCTCTACAGTCAAATGTCTTAGTGTATACTCACAGCACTAGGATGCTGCTGCAAAAAATAGGGAATTCAGAATAGATAAACATTACACATCGACACTTTTGTTTACTCGGCAAAGTTACACAGAATTCACTACCTCGAAACTGAGACACAACTTCAAAATGGAAAGATGTATGTGATATAAAAAAGAAGTAAAATGGAAGAAATGAAAATGAAATTTATTACTCTACTAATAATGCATAAAACTTTAATCTTTTGATGTGCCATAATATCATCCCCTCCACATATTTTATGTTTATAAATAAATCAAACACTGAACAAGTGAATTACAAACATACTTGAAATAATACATTTACTATCCTAATGGCTGTGAGCTCAAGAAATTTAATTACTTTCCTATACACTGAAGAACAGAAGTTTGATAATCAGGAATGAGCACCTCGGTTCTAAATTACCATTACAGCTCTGGTTTACCATGAAATGAACACTTTTAATTTTGAATCGTCAGTGTAGATTTTCTGCATAAATCCTTTCCTCATACACTCTTCTTTCAGAGATGCAACTTAGGGTCTAAAACAACTAAACAAGAAAAATGTTGATTTTTATGGTTGAAAACAGGGAAGGTCAGAATTATGAGTGCTACAGACATCAAGCACTCCGATCTTTTCTTTTTATAAGCTGTTTCAGTTGACAGAAAGAGAACATTAGTTATATAATAAAAGACAATATTCATGGTCTAAACCCACAGACATTGTGGTCAGAAGTAAAATTGAAAGAAATGTTAAGATTGGGGGGGGTTTATATTTAGCTTGAATTTTATCCGATTAATTGTGTATATTTGATCACGTATGCTTTGTACATTTAATTGCAAAAACCTGCAAGAAAACGTAGAACTGTACATATTAGGGTAGGTATAAAACTACTGTTTATTCTCCTGCCATTGGACTGGCACCAGAGCTCATTACTCTCAGAGGCTGGCAGAAGATTATTGAAGCTGAGGCCCTCACTGTCCATCACTGACAATGAAGAGAACATTTAATCTTGAACTACTATCAATATCAGTACCACAATGTTAGCTGCAGTACTGCAGCATCTTAGGTAGGGGAAAAAGGTTTATCTGTCCATCACAACACATCTGACAGAAAAGCCTAGAAGAAATCTTATTTATTATGTTAGGTAGTTCTGTTTCTGTATCACAGAAGCTAAACATGAATGAAAATTACGATAACATAAAACATTTTAAATTTGATGTTGTGTAAAATTACAAATTAAGTAAAATCTTCTAAATCAAAGTATCTTGAGCTGAAGTTTACAATGAACACTTAACTGGAATAGAGAAACAAGGAAATAGAGAAATGCTTTCCTGACCTCCTTATTTTCCTAGCAGAAAAAATTATTATTCATGATACTCCCTTGTGGAATGCAACATTGCATCTTGTGTGGTCAACCAACATAAGTAAATATATACCAACCTACCATTTTTGTGTAGTTATTGCATTTTCATTTGCAGTACAAAATGCAGTATAAAATCAACTGCTCTGTACTGGGTACAAAGTTGCTTTAAAATAATGCTGAGGGTCAACCAGTGGATGTAGAAAGGGGAGAGAATTTTATACTTTATGGCTTTTATTTCCAAATATCCTGCATTAGTATGACTTCTTTTGTAGCCACGAAAAGTCTAATATAATTCCTTCCAATGCTACTCAGCTTCACTCTTGTATAAGGATTCACTTTATTCCTCACACAAGAGGGCTAAAAATCACAATATCCTCTGAAAACCTTACTGTACTGTGTCTTTACTATATTACAAGACAGTTTTGTTCTTGTAGCAAAGAACATGGGTCATTAATCAAATCCCAGGGTTTTTCTCTTGGACAGTCATATGAGCTTGTGAATTCCATCTGTATTACCAATACTAAGATTTGTTTTACTAGAAGACCTCTATTTAATCAAATTATCCACCCTCTGCATTATTGGTTCTGGCATACTATAACACTATAATTACTTTTAATGAATTTTCTATTTCATGGAGGAAGGATGAGGAGTTTGATTTTAAAAATCCATTGCATGTTTTATCTCATACTAATTGCTATTTAGGAAGGAACTGTGATGATTCAGTGATGGAAAGAAACATTGAAAAATTAGGCAACATCAATTAGTACAGTAAAAAGTAAATGTCATGAAAGAAATTAGAATACAAATCTTACATCTACTTTGTTGCACCAGGAGTCAATATCGCAATATGAAGATGGTTTTATTTTGTTAAATCAGAGGAATGTGCATAAATTATTCAGGAAGAAGAGATTACATAAAGCTATCACTGTGGTAGAATGTCCTTTTTAAGCTAAGAAATGTAAGTTTCTGTCACAATATGATACACTATGAAATTAAAATCTTGAACCATAAGTAATAGAAAAAAACTAGAAGCAAATTCACAAGTAAGACAAAATTATAAACTGAGTGATGGGACAGATATACAAAAGCTGCACCAATATTATTTCTGGATTTACTAGCTCATCTGCCTCTGAAAATTCGTCTCTTCAGCTCAATTGCAATTAATGTGAATGAGGTTTTAGAAAAGGAATTGGTATTAAGCTGCCAAGAAAGATTCAAAACAAACAAAACGATTGCAGAAATCTAAGTATATGTAAAATAAAAGTCTAATCAACAATAAAATATATGTCACCAAAATCCTAGAACACTGCCTCTTTCAAGTATTACATTCAGATTTTATTACCCTGGAAGGAAAGAAGCAGATGGTCTTTTCTTCTTATCATGTTAAACAAGCACGTACCTAAAGTCTGAAAAGGTTACTATACTCTTCTGATCCTGTGCCACCTTCATATTCTATGTATTGCAAAGTCTGTGTCCGTTCACTGGATGGTTCTCTGATGTGATAGGTCTGTACTTAGGAGCCAAACCAAGCTAACACTCCCATCAAAGTTCAGTGAGTTCTCTGCATGTTAAAACTGACATATCCTTGCAAGTTTTGAGATGTGTTTTACCAAAAATGTTAGGAGAATAGGCTGGATTTTATGCAGAGTAGGGGACTGCCTCCAAATGTCTTCCAGCTTGTTCTTCTCCTTGTTCAGCTATTAGATATTCATTACAGAGCTAACATAACTGGTGTGCAATTTGGAATCTGCAAGTGTAAACTGAGCATCAAATGAACACCCCAAGGTCTGGGAAGGTCTTCAGTGCCTAGAAAAGTGGTGGTATTAACTTCTCCTCTGAGAGGCAGAGAAGGAAGAGGCATAACCATTTTGTTGGGTTTGGGGAAATTTTTTTAAGATAGAACAAAACCAGGAAAATAGACTTGCAATATTTTTCTGATGCTGGTATCTGATCTATGCAGATCACAATGTCCTCATATGTTGAAGTTCTTGAGATATTTTAAATTCCAGTGTGGTCCTCAGCTCGTAAAAAAGTAAAATCCCAGTAGGTGGAGGACAGACAGGACAGACTGTTTCTCTGGACAGACTGAAAAGGAGAAAAGTTGTACTGCTTTCCAGCTGAGTTTTAAAGTCTCTTTGTTTGCATTCTCATTTATATGGCTTGTAGCTGCTTGTACAGTTTGTGGAGTTTTTCCCCATGGTTAGTAGGTTCACAAACTCTCTTTTTCTAAAACTGCAGGCAGAAGAACTGTGAGAACAGTTTTGAAATGTGCAGCCCTCATAGGATACTTACTCCTGTAAACTGACTTAGCTCTACATAAATAATGTCAAGTCACACCAAGTGCTCAGATTTTGAAATAAGGCTTTTGATAAAGCTTGTGGTTTCCAGTTAATTCTCTTAACTGGCTGGTATTTTAAATTTACATAGTTTAATTTTTCAGGGGAATATTGGCACAGAATAAAATATGAATTATTTTTCATTTGGATGCATTCCTAAGGTTATCCTTTCTAATTCCATAATTAAGGGCAAGATAGAGACAGTGAAAACCAAATAGAAAAAAAAGGACACTCACATTACTACATTAAGGCAGTAAATATAGTTTTTCAGTGAAAGAGAGAAAGTCCTTATTTCTATCCTTAATGATGCCTAGCACCTCTGGAGAATCTTTATGAAGTCTGGTTCAACAGACAGAGAAACACACATTAAGTCTCAGAGAGCAAACCCTTGTACAAATCATAATTCACTGTGAGCTCTTCAGATAAAGTAATTCATCCATAAAAATTTATAGCAGTTTTAGGAAATGTATTAGTGTGCAGAAACCACTTGAAATCAAAGTTCCCTGTAGTAAAAGTTAAGTAATAAACTCAATTAATGTGCTCTGCATCTAGTCCTTGCATCTTGCCATTTTTCATTTGGTGTGATGAATGACACTGCTTTTGCTGAAGATGGTGAAGTAGAAGCTTTTCTCCCTGAAGAACAATGGGTGGTTAGCACATGTTAGTCAAGGCTACATCCGGCCTATATAATGTGGTTCATACCAATACTGTATTGTCTTGTCTTGGTTATTACAGTAGTAAACATGATCTCTGTGTTTATTATCCATTTTTCCTAGATAAAACTATGATGGCTGTTATGCAGCTCTTGCTCAATACTGTAAACTTAAAATAAGTAAATAAATATATCTGTTAAATACACTGCTAAAGTCCTTCATCTCCTAGGAATCATATCTATGACACTGACTTGTTTCTGTGGGTAACTCCAACCTAAATTGTACATTTTTCTCTTGAGCCACGTGTGGCACATGCAGCCAGTGGCAGCCAGCTCAAAGCAAGAGAATAATCCAACTCAACACAGCACAACACAATACAAAGCTCTGCTGGGTTTCCCAGAAGCAGCCAGACAATGTGATTATATTGTTCCAATACCAAAACTAGTTCATTTTTCACTAACTTATCTGTCTTTGAATTGTTTCACTTTGCTCATTACAGACTGTGCAAGTTCTTCACAAAAATCAATGCATATGTAGAGATGAATAATAATCAGATGCAGTGGAAATTGGTTTGCTGAATAACTGCCTCTTAGGAATTCTTGACTAAACAGGATCAGTTGGCAGGGCATTTAACCTCATTTTTTGAGTTTCCTGTACAAAGCAGGGATAATGATAGAGTCACTGTATAGTTTTCTTTCATTAATGATGCCAGAATGTTTTAAAATCTCAAAGCAAAAAATTTGCTAGCAATATAACATATAATAATTATGACTCATTTCAGGGTCAGTTTAGGCTGTATGAAGATTCCTCATAATTTTATGATCCATCTGTAGCAAATTAATGGTGAGTGAAAGGAAAAAATATTATTAGGATGAGCACCTTTTTTTGCCTCAATGTGAGAAACCTGAGTACTCTATTCTGTAATTACTCTTAAAGAAAAATCTATTAAGGAACTCGTCTGGTGTCATATTTTCGCAGAATTTCATCAAGCTGATTTACAATCTACCTTTCAGCAACACTCATTATATTATTTTATATCCAAACAGTAATCCAGATCTATCCATTTTAATAGACATTCAGCTCAGACTATAAAGTTAATTAACTTTTACAATATTTAGAAATGAGTTTAGACATTCTCAGACCTTGGAATCAGAGACATTAGCCAAGTCAAATGATTTTACAGGCAGTTTGGTTAATGGGGCTATAATCTAGCCATAACAGCCTCTTTGGGTTTGGGCCAAGGTAAGCATTTTAAATATGCCTCCTTCCTCTGTCAATAGCTGACTCAGAACTTTAGAAGAAAAAAGTATCCCTCAAACTTAGAGAAGCAAAGACATGACGGTGAAAATCTGGATTGATTGATTTTGCAATGTCCTTGTACTTTTCTGTGACCTAGCAGGAAGATTTTACATTAAGAAACTTCTACCAGTTTGAGAGACAGCCCCCTTTTCTGAATTAAAACCACATTACATATCTGACAGTAACTCCTAAATTACTTAAGATTTCTGCTTCATTATGTGCTCTTTTCAGGTGTTAAATGTAAGTATGATAAATTGTAAGGACAAGAGGTAGCGGGCACAAATTAAAACACCTTGAAATTCCATCTGAAAAGAAAAAAACACTTTTACTGTGAGGGTGGTCAAATATGGCATAGCTTGTCCAGAGAGACTGTGGTGTCTCCATCCTTGGAGGTATTCAAAGCCTGATTCTATACGTTCCTTGGCAAACTGGTATAGCTGTCCCTGATTGAGCAGATCGTTTGACTAGGTAACCTCAAGAGGTTCCTTCTAACTTCAAATGATCCTCTTCTAAAAACAGGATTGGACTGCTTTATTTTAAAAATATTTGAAAAGTATTTAAAAAATATTTTATTTTAAAAATAAATCTGAAACTGTATTTTCAAATAATCTAGTAACAGGATGGGGGAAAATTAAGACTGAAACACAGAAGAAACACAGAAAGTCTCTGTGTGCCTATAGTCCCTGCTTTTTATTTAGGGCTGTATTTTTCAGATGTATACATATGCAAACTCCACTATGAAGCAGGCATAGCCACCGGGAGTGGCCTTTGGGTTGGACACAGCTCTTTCTAGTTGACTCCAAAATAGACCCACCACTGGCCAAAGCTGAGCCCATCAGCAACTCCAGTGGTATTTCTGTGATAAGATATTTGAGAAAGTGTACAAACTGCTGCACAGAAGCTGTGAGAGAGAGAAGAAACACGTAAGGGAAACAGCTCTGCAGACATCAAGATCACTGAAAAAGGAGGAGGGGAAGTTCTCCAGACACTTCAGACCATGGTGAAGCAGGCTATTCCCCTGAGGCAAGAGGAGGACCCCACACTGCAGCAGACGGACATACCCTGAAAGAAGCTGCAGACTGTGGAGAGCCCACACTAGACTTCCTGGCAGGAACTGCAGCCCTTTGAGGGCAGTCCATGCAGGAGAAGGTTTTCACACAGGAGCTGTTATCTGTGGGAAGGCTGGGAGCAATCCATTCCTGAAGGACTGCAGCCTGTGGGAAAAGACCCATGATAGAGCAGTTCTTGAAAAACTGCAGCATGTGGGAAGGAGACACACTGGAGAAGTTTGTGAAGAATTTTATCCCATGGGATTAATTTTGTTCATGCACATACAGCCCACCACCACCTATCCTGTAACACAGATGATGGAGTCAAAATGCATATAGGCCTTCCCACTCCCTCTTTCTGAGCTGTGGCAATGCAAAAGCAGTTCAGGGACTCCTCAGAGGTGAGTAGGAGAAACTTTTTAGTTGCCCATAAAAAGAGCAAGCTCCAAAAGAAAGGCACTCTTCATACATGGTTTTGGATTTTTTTAATGTAAATACTTTTTACTCGAAAATGGAACCAGAGGAAGCATTTTCACAAGCCACCAAAACAGGTACTGCATGAGGAATTTGCCATTGCTGCAGACCTAATCAACTTGACACGTCTTCATTTTCTTCAGATGGTCCTAGGTAACCTTGAAAACACTGACATCAAATGTTTATCAACAATGAAGATCCCTCTTATTTAGTGGAACAGGTTTCTTAGGATTAACATCATCATTACCTTTATATGCATAATCTAATGGGTTTATAAATTTGACTAAATAAAGAGAGATTATTATTCTGAATTAATATATCTTTTTTATGTTCTTATAAAATTTCTCTCAAGATAGTGATAGTAGCATCTAAACTGCCTTAATTTTCCATGTAAATGAAGAAACACATCTTTACAAATACTTCCTTTTTTTTAGTAAAACAAATTGTTGTCAGCTGATGGTTTTGAACATTCCCATATGATCATAGCCACCCTTACAAAATATTGTAAAAAAATTGAAAACTTCCTTTTTTTTCCTTCCATCTCAAATTTCAGGGACAACAAGTCTGTTTATGCTATGACTTCCAGATGGAAATCATATATGACAAGCTGCAAGTCAGAGTGATTTCTTTTAATGTCTTTTATATAAAGTAAAAAATTCAGGATTTGGAGGGTTTGCTGCTTTTTTTTCTTTTTCCACCCTAAAAATCTCTGAATTAGAAAGATAAGGTTCAAAGAGTGCAAGCAAAAATATTTAGGTAAGCTGAGAAATGAGCTAGGAGTTGTCATTACCAAAAACAAATACGAAACAAGTATCTGGGGTTTTTTGTTTTTTAAGAAAGAAAGAACTCACCACTGTTTTTTTAAATTTGAATCTGTTGGAATTTGCTTGAAATTATTGTCTATAATGCAACTGTATTACAAATACCAGGCAGACTTACAACTGAGATGTGTTAGGTGATGTCCAAAAATGGCAGAGAAATTTGTGAAATTACCAATATTTCCATTTCAAGCAGAGATATGGAAGTTGAGTCTGTTTATGCATCTCTTACGCTCTCCTGCCTTTTGAATTTGTCACTCATGTGAATTTTCACAGGAAGCAGGTATCAAAAGATAAACAATTAATTGATGAACAACATTGTAATATAACAGATTTATATATAACCAGTTCACCTTTGAAAGAGGACAAATTCTAAATGAAAATGTTGTTTTAATTGACAATACCCAGCTGAGAATTAATCTCAGCAGCTGTGAATTCTTTATTCCATTAGATCTTTACATCTAGTTGTAATCTCTTTCTGAAAGGTGTTCTGTATCTCAGGCAGTATAGGGAATCCATTTCATCAGTGTCCTGTTAAGCAGAAGGTCTCATAAGAGTAACTCATTTATTCCTGGCTGTTGTGGGTAACCCAAAATGTTACTGTATTCCACATCTATCTGAATTGTTACTATCTCTCTAAGCCAGGACCTTGGGTCCTTGAAAAGATGGAAACACCGGAACTCACTCTCTAGCTTGGTCTTTGCTCAAGGGAGAGACTCCCCTGCAGGCTTTTTTCCCCTTCTCTTTTGTTCCTTCCTTGCATCTTGGACTGCCTTGGTGTGAATCCACAGGTGCCTGTCTTCAGTTGTGGTGCCATGCAGGGGGAAGACGGGGTGGCCCCACTCTGCTCCAAGTCACCCGCAGCTCACCAGCAGCACCCAGCCAAGGAGAGGAGGCACCGGTTGCCTCAGACCGGCTGCTTCACCTTGCCTTGTCTGCCACTTCTTGCCATGAGGAAGGCAAAGTCCTTCCACGAATTCCAGCCCTTGAGAGCACAAGCTGCCTTTGGAGCTCCAGCTGCCAGAGAGATAAGAGAGGAGGAAAAAGGCAGATGTCATCTTCCGTTTGTCTTTAGAACCATGCACTCAGCTGCAGAGCACCATCTTCTGTGGGGAAGGGGTTTTCCCACCATTTTGGGTCTTTCTTTATTCCCACTGGGTTCATGAGACTTGTCAATTTTGTTTGTAGAGGTTATTTAGTGTTTTTTCTTGCCTGTTGCTGTTTTGCTTGTTAGTAAACTTATGTTTTTACTTATATCTACTCATATCTGTTCCTTGTTGGTGGAATCCTTATTTGGATTGGTTAATATCATAGGGGAAGACAACTCATTCCAGAATGCCTACCTCTTAAATTGTCTCAAACCAAGACACAGGGTGAAAATATACAGATACTAATTTTAAATTTGTACAGGAATTGATTGCTTAGCTATCTTTTGGGGGGAAAAAAAAAAAGCTCCAGAAGAAATAAAATATTTCATTGAGTCATGGAGTGCATGCATCCCCATCTCCTGGTCAACTGTGGCACTGTCTGAACTTAGGCCCTACATCAAAAGTAGTGCAGCCTGCAAGTAAAGGGAAGTGATTCTTCCTCTCTACTCTGCTCTTGTGACACCCCACCTGGAGCACTCTGTGCAGCTCTGATGCACACAAGTTAAGAAGGACATGGAACTGTTGGAGCAAGTCCAGAGGAGGCCATGAGGTTGATAAATGGGAATGGAGCACCTTCCCTGTGAAGACAGGCTGAGGAAGATGGGGCTGTTCACCCCAGAGAAGAGAAGGTTGCATGGAGACCTCATAGCAACATTCCAGTATCTGAAGGGGGCCTACAGGGAAGCTGGAGGGAGACTCTTCATCAGGAACTGTAGTGACAGGACAGGGCGGAATGGCTTCTAACTGAAAGACAGTAGGTATAGATTAGATGTTAGGAAGAAATTCTTTATCATGAGGGTGATGAGGAACAGGTTGCCCAGAGGCTGTGGATGCTCCATCCCTGGAAGTGTTCAAGGCCAGAGTGGACATGGCTTGGAAAAACCTGGTCTAGTGCAAGCTGTCCCTACCTGTGGCAGTAGGTTTAGAAATAGATTATTTATAAGGTCCCTTCCAAACTGAACCATTCCATGATACTATGATTCTCCATCACTTTTCTGACACAGTTGGATGTGGTCAAAGTGTTTCTCACCAAGCATTCATCCATTCTGACCCTATTTTGGATATGGCAATATAATTTGGAATAAGGGATTTAGGGAAAGAGTGGGAAAATATAAAGAAAAGTACAGGCCGAGTGTTAACATTAGATTGAAAAGGACCGTTACTGGTTGTTTCTGTTGTATTTGACTGAGCACAGCCCCGTTGCTGGTTGGTTTCTTCTACAGAACAAAGAAACAATGAGATTTTAAATGGAATAAGTAAGAGAGGCTTTGCATTTCTCTTAACTGTAGGGTAGCCTAAGGTTTCAGTGGTAAGGCTTTTGTTCAAACATGTTTGTCCTCTGGGATCAAAGACTGCAAATTGCAAACATGAGGCTGCCAGGCTAGCTGAAGTGAAGAACATGGGCAGGACAGGCTCCTGCTCTGAAAGAAAATAAACAAAACACCTTAGTCAGATTTCAAAGATAGACTTTAGGATAAAGTCACATGGTAAACGGACAAAGAAATGGAAAAAATACTTTTCCCTAAAAGCATAACATTTTTAAACTTTCAAAAGTACAAACACAGAGATTATGCTACAGTGGTTTTGCGGGGTTACATGGCTGCAATTTAAAATATGTATGCTTTGAAAACTTAGCTTTGAACTTTTTTAGATGAATCATGGATTACAGGCTTTCCTTGTGTTTTTAAGTTTGTTTATTTCCTTTGAAAAAATTAGCATTCCACTTTCACATATGATATAACTGCAGTAGTCTTGCTTCAGTTCTCATATATCGCTTGGTCAATCCTACCAAGAAATATTCATTATTTGTTCTTCATTGTGGATCATCTAGACAACACTCCTCTCTAAACAAATCCAAATTATTGTGCAAGAGGCCATGATTTATGATGAAGATATTCCTTCTTACATGATCACAGTTATGTTTTAGATGAGTTATCCATGTACAGCACTTTATAGTAATAGTCAATTCAAAATGCTCTTTCAGTTTTACAGTTTACAAATTTATGCTCCTATTTTCCTGTTCCTTGTTGCTTTATATTACCAAATGCCTTTCAGATTTACTATGCTTCATCAATAAGAGATGTCTTATAACATGTCTTAGAACTGCTTGCTCAATATTACTACTCGTAAAGATTATGTTGGTCTGAGAGTGATAGCGTTTTCATTCTACTAACAGCTTCCTCTAAACAAGAAAAGACAAAGGTTTTATTTTTTTTCTGCTATGGCAGTAAGAGAACCAGGCTTGATTACATATCCATGACTTTCAACTAAGCTTTTTAAGAAAAATAATATTTTACACGCTTTTTTTAAAATTAATGGGTAGGCTTCCCCACAAAGTATCCATACTGGAAAATGTTAATTTATATTTGCACAATGGGAAATGTCAAGATCATTTTGCATATAAATTGTTCATCAGTTTAAAAAGTACTAAGTTGCAGGAGAAAAATACAGAACAACTTTGCTTGATGGCAAAAAGTTATACAAAATCCATGTAATTCAGAAAAAACTTTGTTATTGAAAATAATGAGCCCTTTACTGCAACACAGCTCATTATGATTGATAAAGAAGTGGTGAAATCCTTCAGGCATACTACTTAAAAGTCTTTTCTCTAAAGACATCTTTCAGATTTTGAAATAGAAAATAAGCTGGCAGTGAGAGTCTCAGAAGTCCATTGATTTACATCTATGTGAGCCCATGGGAAACTCATGATGTGATGTAATTTGACCACTCCTTATTAAAAATGTGAGTACTGCTACAAAATATTTTAACAGAGTGGATCTGCAGTGGGTTATTTTTTTAATAATAATTTACTTTCTAATAATTTTCACAGCCACCAGGAACTAGATCCACTTTAAAGAAAAGAGCAGGCTTATCAAGAATTTCCTCCAAACCTCTCAATGAAAAAATGCATGCCTAAGTACTGCTGTCACCTCCAGAACATAAATGTATACCTACTGAGTTTCAAATTTAATATGAGTATTATAAAAGCTGTTATTTTGGCATGCTTTTCCTGGGCATTGCAATAACCAGAAACCAGGTGCAAGAGTGCAATATAATATTTCTGGGTTTGTATATCAAGGTACAGCAATGATTACTTGGTAATAAATTTATTAAATAATAAGATTCCCCGAACTACTAGCAGCAAAGCTGAAGAGAGAAGTTTCTTTTTACGTGTACTGTCACATAGAATTCCTTCAAACTGAAATCTGAAAATCCTATGCAATATTGCTTTCATCACTCCAAAAATAATAAAAAACAACCTAACCCTTTGTGCTGGTTAACTTTCTTCACAGTAGCTAGTGTAAGGCTATATTTTGGGTTTGTGCTGAATATAGAGATAATATAGAGATTTTTTTTTTTATTGCTGAGCACTACTTGCACAACATCAAGGCCTTGTCTGCCTCTCCCACTGCCCCACCAAGAAGTCTGCTGGGGGTACATGGGAAATTGGAAGGAGCCACAGCCAGGACAGCTGGCCCCAACTGACCAAAGGGATATTCCAGACCATATGACATCATGCTCAGTATATAAAGAGGAAAGAGAAATTGGGGATGTTCAGCATGATGGTTTTGGTCTGCTCAAGTAGCAGTTACATGTGATGGGGCCCCACCCCTTTGGAGATGGCTGAACTTCCTATTGTCAGGAAAATTAATCCACAAACACCAGAGGTTTATGTCCAAAAAGGAGACAGAGAGGCGTTCTGCAACTTTATTCAAATAAAGAGAGAGGCCACGGGCATTTCCCATGGCATCTCTCAAATTGTTGAGGGATGCAACCCCCTTTTTATCTTAAGTTCCCAGCGGCATTTCCCTCTTCCTTTTCCCCATTGGCTGAGGTACTCAGAAGGTACAGACTTCCTGAATTCCCTGCTCTATGCCCCCCTCTAATACGCACTCCCCTTTTGTTATATAAAAGAA
>RAHM01000284.1:204538-268889 GCA_003713295.1 Parotia lawesii | reverse complement strand
GGGTGGAGATCCGGAGAGGGGGAGGAGTGAGAGAGTATCTGCATAGGGTTTAAGTGCTGTCTGGGGTTAAACCATGACAAACCTCCAAAAAATGAAAAGTTTATGTTGAGATGGAAGACAAGACACAGACACAGTTCTTTGTTTTAGTTTTTGTAATAGCTAGCTCCCTGAGATATCTGCTAAGAGAATCATTAACTAGTTCTCTTACACCATATTTAGCACTTTATATCTCTTCCATGGCTTTTCAATAGGTTAGCAGGTAAGTTATTTAACATGAAAAAAAGTAGTTTAAGGAAGACAATGAATCCTCACCTAGGTTATAATATCAACTGTTCTTGATTCAAAGGGAAGCTTTCTAAAATACTCATAAAGTTTAGGATTGGGCCTCCGAATCTCAGTTTAGAAGCAGCTTTGTTTCTACAAAACATGCAATTTAAGTTGTCTACATTTTCAGATATTTCAGTAATTTTAAAATAAAGCTTGATATATGCTTGTTTTGAGGGATGACTTTAATAGAACAAGTTTGTTTTAAAATATGCTTTCCACCCATTCTTTAAATCTGGTCCTTCTATTTATTTATTGGATATTTTAGGGCATGCACAGTATAACTTAAGTCACTGATATTTAGATGCTGAATTATAAAAGATATCTTGTATCTAAGCCCAGGGATGTTCTAAAAATAAAGACTTTAAAAAGAGAAAAAAACAAACAACAACAACAACGACACAAAAAACTAAGCAAAAGCGAGCGGACATTCATCTGACACCACAGGCTTGAAACCCCCAAGAGTAACACAGTGAGGTTTCCTAGCCAAGGCCTTGCCATTTATACTGCATTGTGTGAAATGTAATTTAGTGTTTGTACATTATTATAAGTCCTGTTGACTTTTTTTTCTTCCTTAAATTACGTATAATAATCATGAACATAGCTAACAAAGCAAAAATGACAGGCAGTATGTATGGTATTTTATATAATGTGCAATTTCATTTGGATGAGGGTGGCAGTGACAACAAATTAAGTAAATATTGGCCAACAGCAGTCTTTCAGTTGAGTATAAATTGGCACTGCTGTCACGCCCATCTGTCCAGTCAGGCTGTGGGAGCATTGATTATGTCCTGCTACAACCTTTTTTTAAAAAGGTCAAATGCAATCCTTTATTAGACTCAGAAAACAGCATTTTTGAATTCTATTTCAAAAAGAGAGAAAAATGCTTCATACATATACTGCAGTATAAAGTAAATATTTTTGCCAATTAAGAACAACTGTCCTTGGGTAGTTAATTATCATTACAAGTCTGTCAGTAAAGCTGTGCTTCTCTGTGTATAAATGCTACTAGTAGATTATCTACACTCTTAGTGCCCCCTTTTTTTGCTAACTTAGGGAAGAGTGATCTTTCAAGTATAATTCCAAGGACTACTTTTTTTCAAATTCAAAATCAAGCTGGTAGGTACAGCTGGAAGATGCTTTTATCACAAAGGCAGTCAGAATAGAATCATGGATATACTTCTTCAGTAACCCAAGAGAATGGTAAAGAGGTTGCAGGAGCAGCATGTTTAACCAGAATTTTCTGTAATTAAGGAAGGATGGTCTTTGTCAATGGGGTAGCATCCAGAAAATACCCTGTCTGCCTGTTTTATTTCCACCTCTGACTCGGTGAGTTGATCCTCATCACTCAGGTTCTTCAGAAGTTTTTACATGAAGTAGAAGATAATATAGGCATACATGTATAGAAGAATAGTCCATCTCAACACTGCCTTCTCTGAAGTGTTAGAACATAATTTAACATTTGGTTTTCTGTTAAAGAGAATTAATATAATCCACAGTAAGAGTTGTATTTATGAGGATGTTTAATTAAGTTGAAAGGATACCTGCAGTGGAAATTATTATTTGAAGTACAAGTAATATATATATAAAAAGCCACGCAATTTAAGCCCTTTCTTAAAAATTCTTCAGTCTTTTATAGCTGTTTCTCTTCTGTATTTAAGAAACTTTGGTAGAAGCTGTAGTTTTCTTGTGGATTTAATGATAATGATACTATTAATATGGTGTTCTACTGTCCTTGAATCTCGTAATTAATTTGCCACACTTCTTTCACTGGAAGTTTGTTCTGTTCCTTATTATCTACAGAATTTCACCACTACCAGCAAACACTCCCATTTCAAAGTTAATATTAAACAAGGAAATTAATATGTATATGCATTAAGATATTTCTCATGCATTTTAATAACAAAAATTACAATAAAAAGATCAAAGTAGCCATACTAACACAAACTCTAGGCTCATCCTGCGTCTTAGTCCTTCTGGCAGTCTAGATGATTTTGATTGCAGATCTCTTCATACCAGTGCCATATTTAGCCTAGATGTGTGTCATAGTCAAACACACTGGAACATAAGAAACTGTGAGTTGCCAAGATTTTAAAAGAGACATGTTGAATACAAGATATTGAATCCACTTTTCATCAGTGGGTGCAACCCATTCAGTAAAGTAAAAGCATGTAGCTGTGCAAGACCAGCCCTGGCTATATCCTTCTTTTTCAGGGGAGTATGTTAAAACACAGGAACCAGGACCAAAAATGTGTTACTAAGTTCCAGCTAATTATAGTTTTGCCATTTTTTTCTATGCTGGTTTTTTCCTTTAATCTTCTCTTTTTTTTTTTTCATTCCTAGTTAGTGAAATATCTGCTTTTAAGTGAGAATACAAGAGAATCTTTTTATTTGTTCGTTAATTAGTAATGAGTGGGTGAGACAGGTCAGAAATTCTTGTAGTATTTTCTCCCACTTGTATCTTTTCTTCCTCATCTTTCTTTCTCTTCAGTGTTTTTATTTTTCCTTTTCATCATAGAAAGTGAAAAAAGTTTAAAGAAAGTTAGACTTTATAATCTTCTTTTGCAAAGAGAGTTTTTGCACACCCACTGCTCTACAAAATAAATGAGAAATTATTTTCCTGAATTTTCACTGCAGCCACTGAAATCTGTCTTGCAACATGAAAGTGTATTCCTTTGTTTTGGTTTTCAATCAGGTGTTTGTAGTTAGTAGTTAGTCCCTTTGCAGGTGGTCATACATTAATTCTTTTTGTCTTTCAGTGATGCCAGATCTGTCTCCATTTTGTCCATTGTCCTCAAAGTACTGACACTTTGCTTTCTGCAGTATTTCACAGACAAGAAAAGAGAGCACCACAGGCCCATTATAGGAAACTGTGGTTCCTGGGAGGCAGATGGAATAAAGGAGAAAAGCTTACAAAAAACATAGATCAAGCTCTGTGCAAAGGAAGGTCCCTCTTTCTAACATGATTTTACTTTTCTGTAAAACAAATTGGTTAATTAGGACTATCCTCTCTCAAAACTATGCTCTGTCACCACAGGACTTTTTCTTAATGGAGCTCCTGGACATCTGTATCAGATTTGTTCAGCTGTAGTTTTCCTTTTTAATTGAAACTAGACTAAAATGAAGTAAAAAGCATGTTGAAGTCGCTGCTTCCTTTCTACTTTCTATTTCTGTGTGATAGTTATCAAAATGTTCAGAATTGCTTTCTTCTCCCTAATCTTTATTCTCACACAATGTCACTACTGTGTCAATACTCAGAGCGATCTGCGTTCAACCAGCATAAAGAATCTCAGATCCTCATGAAGTGTGGGGAAGCAGCTCTCCTTTGACGATACAAATCCAGTCCCACTGATTGTTTTGGTCTTTTGATTATGTATTTCTTTTCCCCTGGAGTAGGTGAAGGAAAGAAAAATCAGGACTAGACAGTCATGGCTCCAACATCAAACAAAACTCCCCAGTTTTCAACAGGGTAATGAATGTCACATTGGTAGGGACTTGCAAAACCAGGAGAACAACATAAGCCAGCATTTCTTCCCACTACTCAGTCTTAGCTGTTCATTTAAATCACTGGCATCATAGCAATAACTGGTGTTCAATTTTGTTTCTAGAACCCTGAAATTTTAAAGTGCTTCAGGAGATCAGTAAAAGTTGCATGGGACAGACTTTGTTACTGTCAACAGAATTTCATGCAGTGCTAATTGGTTGTAGGAGAGCTCACCTGTTGTTTTCAGAATGCCAAAAACACATTGAGAGTTTTGAACAGCATAACAGCAAGAAAAATAAAGTTCATAAACACACGCTGCACTATTTTAATTAAATCTAGTTAGAGTACTAAATAGCTAGACTCAAACGAATTACCCAACTTTATTTAGGAAAGGAGAAATTATTGTAATTTAGAAAGACTGAACCAGATGATGATTTCTGGATAAAACTTGACAGCACCAAACACAAATAACCATTTAATTCCAGCTGCACCCTGACACAATTTCAAACCCTTTAAGTATCTGTGCTGTGACTGATATTTTATCAAAGCTTGTGTCCTGGTTTGTTCCAGTACTTCTGTTTGTTTTTTAATAAATAGATCTTGATTTTTGATATTGTGTGTCACAGTCCAAAGAGAGGTTCCTCTTGTTTTTTTAGCACTATCATCCAGCAATTCAGTATGTGAACTATGAAAACCTACAGTTTCTATTTCTGATCTTTCATTCCTTACGTGCTTTGTAAGTAACATCTAAAACTTCCTCCATGTTTATTCTTGAGTTCTTGTTTTTGCCCTTCCTACCCGGAAAATGTGTCCTGTTTTCACTTTGAAAAGACTGTCACTGTTCAAAGGCTCCTGCTGGTTTTAGAGAACACCAGAAGATGTAGAGACGTTCCTGCTCAGTAGTGCTCATTTGTCCACAGGACACCACAGGTTTTTCTTGTACATATGTTTAATTGTTAACAAGCACTACCTTTTTAAAAAACTTTATTTTCTGATTAACTGTTTCATTTAGGTCTTCCTTGCCACCATTTTACCTGTGATTACTTTGCTTCATTTCTCATTCACATTAGTGTTGCACTATGCTCTTGATTATAGTTTGTCGACTCAGTAGTTCATCTACAGCTACGGTCTTTTAATGGTCGCATTCCTGCTAGTGTGTTCGTGCTTCAAATCTTCCTGATTTCTGTTGTTTCTTCTAAATCATTTTAACTTCTTAGTTGCAGCTTGAACAATAATCAGCTGAAAACATTTGCAGACATCCAGGAAAGGTTTATTTCAATAATATACCGTATTTTCTATTGTACATAAAGAATTTCTACTTCCCTGAAGCCACCTTTTCATATACTGTGTTCCTGGAAATTACAATAGGTATCCATTAATATTCAATCATCTCTGTTTTGCTGTTGCCTGGACCCTGCCTTCCCCTTATTTCCCATGACAGTTAGTCTTTCCACATACATGCACAGTGAATTTCAGTTACAACATTAATTTTGGAAGAAAAAGTATCTGTGATTTTCTTATTTAAGTCAGACTTGTCCTCACAGCAATTCATTTTTTGCCTTTCATCTTAGTTTTCAAGTCAAAGAAAGAGGAACAGCTATTCCTCCTTGATACTTGTCATGGAACACTGAGGGCTGGCTCCTCTGCACCATCAGGGACACCCAGATCCAGAGGGATGGGAGTGGGCTCGACGGCCTGGCCATGGGTGCCGTCCTAAGATCTACCTGGAAATCTGTGTGTCACATAGCTCACAAAATATTACTCTTTCCTCAAGGGCAGATGGTGAGTCCTCATAAACTCAGTGAAGAACTCAGGATTAGCCACAACCAAAACATTATCCAAACACGGGACTCACATCTGTCTAATCACCACTGCTTGAACAACCAGCTGCAGGCAGCCTCCTGGTGATGCATCGTGCAGGAGACACCTGGGCACAACACACGCTGAGTTCACATACACAGGCAAGCTGTAGAAGTGTCATGCACACAATAGCCATACACTGATGTTTTGCACAATTTTACAACACACTTCATTCAGCTGCTTATTTAGAGCTTTTTTTTTTTAAGTAAGAGTAAGATTTCCAAAAGCAACTAGTACTGTAGCCATGTCTGGGGCATTTCTTGTCTTATGCCACTTAATTGTCTTGGAAAGCCAATCCTAAGAACTTCATGGCTTATCTCAATGCTTCCAAATCTTAATTATTTATCTTTTTAAAAAATTATTATTATTTTGCATTTTGAATAGGTTGAAAAGTTCAGCTAATGTTATACAGCAAAAAACACAAAGAAAGATTTACCTGGTGAAAACATTGAGACAGGGAGCATACCAAAAAGGTAAATGTACACCAGAGGTCAGAAGAGAAGCTAGTCTGTGGAACAAGACTACATATATTTCATATATGTACATTACAACATCTCTGTAGCTGGTATAAATTTCTGTATCTCCAAGAACATCAGCTTAGATGGGCTAACTTACATCAGTAGAGGAGCTGGCCCATCTGACATCTGCTTCCTGTCCTCTCATCGTATACAAAAAGGGAAATGCTACAACACTTTCTACTGAAGTTTCACAATTGTTCTGATTGGAATTTTGAACCCTTTGCTCGCTCAGCAGTCTTTTGTGTCTCCCATTTGCCAGATCCAGGGGCAGGGTGTTAGGGGTGCATTTTGTAGTGCTGAAGCAAAGTTACTGAAATTCATGGAACTGTTTTCATTAGGCAAAAAAATTTTACTCCCTTTTGTACAGAACATATACCATGCGTATTCTTGGATTTTTTCTTAATCTTTTAAAATTAAGTATTTTAATTTGCAGGTAATTAATATTCAGTAGTCATTCAGTAACTCAAAAACTTATCCTCCTTTTTAAGACATACCTAATTAGAAACAATAATGTTATAATCTAAAGCATTCTATAATCTAAATTACCCCCAAAAGAGCTCATTACCTTAGAAATACAAGTGTCTTACTAGAAAAGATACTCCATCCCAAGAGTCCTTTTAACGGTGCTCAGCGTTTTTAGCTAACTTTGCCAGGCCCTCAAACACAGAATATTAAGAAGCAGATTGCAACTGTTGCGTACTAAAAGCTACCTTTTCTAGGGAATGTTTCTTCTACAGCATCATTGATTAATTTTGAAATGTAGTTAGAACACTTATAAATTGGTCCCCAATGCAACGGGACACATGTAGGGGAGGCAATGTGCATGCATCCCACAAATTCATTCAAGATAGAGTCTTTGAGACTTTCTTATCAAATAATAGAGGAAAACAAGCATGAAAGTACATGCTAGGATGTATTAATGCAAACATAAGACATGGGTTGGCATATGTAGCTATGATATGTAGATTTCCTAGTATATCATGCATTGTTTTCCCAGCATATTGTAGCTGTCTGAGTAACAACAAACCCTATTCCCAAAATACTCACTATCTGTGTGTGATCTTCTGCACATAGCCTTTATATTTGTTTTTCTTGTTCATAGTTGTACTGCTTTTACTTATTTTTCATACATATCCCGTCTTGGTCTATACGTGCAAGTTCCTTTCTAAAAGATATAAAAGGAGAAAAAACTACTGAAAAAGTCTTTTCTGCTGACCTAGAAAAGTATTTAATTTCTTTTCCACAGAGTACACTGTCTCACTCCAGTTGCAGCTTTATGTGAAGAGACAGCAATGGGAGGAGAGACGTGTTCTTGAAACATCTGTACAACCTTGATGCTTGTGCTTCAGATAGTACTTAACAGATCTTTATTACATGTTTTCTGAGAACTAGATATCTGTCTTACAACAGAAGACTTCAGACTTGTCAGACTTAAAACAGCTCCCCTGAAAATTTCATCTAGAATCAGCGTTTTCCTCAAGGCATTGTCTGAAGTCATTGGACTAGTTATTTATGCTTTTGCTTTGATTTGTTAGTTAGATGCCCCAAATGAGATGCATGCACGCAAAATCACATATTTCCAAGGAATGCTTCTGATGAAATTATCCTCAAAATTACATGAATGATTAATAATTTTAGATATATATTGATTGAGGACGGAGAGAGGACAACGGAAGCTGGTAGATTTATAGGGTTTTGCTGATTTTCTTATTTATTTATCTCTTTTCCTGAGAAACTTAAAATAAAGTATGGTGTCTGCCTATATATCTGCCCATGGATGGTTTTAGTGGCTTGAATGTACTAGAGATAATACTGTATGACAAGCTGAGAACATTCCTTTCCCTTGAGGAGAGGGCAAACGCTTTTAGCCCTCAGCTTTTAATATGTTTTAACCCATCTTCTCACAACATACTCGTATCTTATAATTAATTAATTTTAAAATTTTTACTTGTGTGGCTTTTTATATTAATAATTTAAAATGCAGGAGTAGATATATTTATTGCAAGCACTTTTCTCATATCTTCGGATGGGCTGTTCTCCTTTCCACAAGTGTTAAAATGCTGCCTGTTGTGAAAGGTGATCCAGATGACAGTGGCAAATCAGCATGGCAATATATGATTTTTGTGCAGTGGTATCATCATTATAACATACTTTTGCATTAATCTTTCCTAACAGTGGTGCTTTGACAATATCACAGGGCACTGCACTACTGTATACACAAGATCAGAGCTCACTCTCTTTCTTAATAATTCGAAATCGAAAAGTGATTAGTTTCAAGGTCACTATTTTGAAGCAATGCTGTCAGCCCATGGTGAAACAGCATGCTGCTAAAGTCAAACAGATTAAAATAACTTCCCAGATCACCAAGTTGAACCTCTCTAACCTCCTAGTTTTTCATAGAGCAAAGATATTGCCACTTTAAAGTGGAACTGTGTTTTGCCTCGAATGTTTGTATATGAAGATTGTCCCAGAATAGGATGGGTCTAATGATTACAAGAACTTTTTATTTCCATTATTAACATGTATTCATTACAAATTTCATTTGAGATAAAATTTTCACATTCCAGCATTTATCTCTGTGTGTTTACAATTAGAAATAAAATTTTTTCTAAGCTTCTGATTTGTTAGCATGACTAATTACAAAAAACTCCACACATTTACAAGTTTTGCCTTTAAATCTTTTCCATTTTCCTAATTGGCCTAACATTCTTTCTATATATGTTTTTTACAAGTGTTTCTTATTTTTGGAGCATGTATATACTGTTGTATAGAAGAGGATTTATAGAATAAGGTTTCTCTTGCTACTTGTGTTGACTTAATGCTTCATATTTACTGGTTGCACTTATGTTTCTTGTTTTTGGAAAGGCATCAGCTAGATCTTCCACTCTATAATATATTTAACAAGATGTTGCAAAGTTTTGTATTGCCTAATCTTGCATTTGTATTCCATTCTTATCTCAAATATTTCCACAAATGCACATGCAGGAACTTAAAAAGTGGTTCTATATTTTGAAACAAGTGAAAATTTCCGAAGTATTCATTTTTTTGGTATACAGCTATAATACAGAATCATTCATCTGCCAGTTTAAAAGAAAAAGTTATGAAAATAAATTAAAATAAATATAATAAAAATTTTTGCTATAGAAGAAACAAAACCCCATAATGTTAGCACATCATATAGAAGAGAACTATTTGCTAAAATTACTACTAACATAGGTTTAGCATTAGGATATCAAAGTCAATACCAGTGTGAAGTCATCACAAAAATTTTACTTTTATTTCTTTGAGCTTTAGACATTATTTAAACCATGCAGCAAATACAGATTTCTCATCTTCTGTTAAATCTAGGAAGTATAGGAAGAATCAGAAGACTTTCTCTTTACATGTGATAGCCCACCTAACTTTCAATGTATCTGAAACTTCTAATAAAGGGATACTTTGGGAAGGAGTAATAAGAAACTTATTTCAGAAGCAGAAAGAATTAAAGCATTTGGATTCGGCTGTACAAAGTGTATTTTTAAATTCACGTAAAATAGTCAAATATGTATGGTACATATTAACCATCTTTAGTATTTATTAAGGTGACAATTATCATAGTTTGCTAGAATAGGCAGTTAGTAACATCGCATGCTTGAATAAAGTACACAGTCAGGTAAAACTTTCAAGTGTCTGCCCTCACCTACGTTACTGAATGTATAGAGTGTGTGCTTTGCTGTCATCTTTCCTGCTCTTGTAGTGATCCAACACTGTGATACAGAGCATAACTTCCTTAGTCTTCCGTGCAGTTTGAAAGAGAAAAGAGTTCTTCAAAATTTGGTTCTATATTAAAAAGTATCATTATTTGTAGTGACTCTGAATTGCTGTTCAGGACTCAGTTGATCCTGAGAGATGCATTAGATCAGAGCAAAAGGATTTATTGAAGAACTCAATCAGAGCAATAGACAAAGCAGGTCATTGGGGCAGTTCCATGAATGGAGTAAAAATTTTAAAAAAGGAAGAAACCACAAGAGAACAAAGGAATCAGTTGCAGAAGCAGTGCTGGAGAGCATTTTAAACACGTATCACTTGCTGCCTCTTATTTTATTTGCATCCTAATAATTCACTGTTGATGTTTCTCCAAGGAATAAACAACCTTTGAGAACTAACAGAAATTTCTAGTGACTTCTGCCAGATTACAAGGAAAATGGCATACCAATACAATAACTTACAGCTTTTCAATAAAAGGTGAGGATTAGCATGTCCAATGCATATGGAATTTTTCCAAAGTGGTTTAAGCAACCAGTATGTTTACTAAATATCTTTTAGAAGTCAATTTTGAAAACTCAGAGATTGTAGCACCCCAAAATTTTTGGTTTTCTTTCTTTTTCTTTCTTTTTCTGCAGTCACTTGCAAACATACAGAAGGCTCCAACCCCTTACCTGAAGAGTAGGAAGGTTAAAAGAATTGTGAAAATTCCAACTGTGTCCAACTGTGCTTCAACATATTTTTCAGTTTCTGTATTATTCAGAATAACAAATTAACAAATTCTCATTTTCAGGAATGCAAAGAAATAGCTGCTCCCTGTTGGTGCTCCATTCAGCAGCAGATTCAGAGGCCAGAGTTTCCACCACCATAAGTACTGAAGTATTTTCTTGGTGACCAAGACATTGAAAACACTTGCTTTAAGTTTACCTTGTACTAGGAAAGTACTTTCCCTTCTAACCAGCTGTCAAGATGCAGTGTGTAACATTATACAGTAAGTTTGTTTGGAGAAGATGCTGGTTCCTTCACGGCTGAAGCCTTGAACTACTGTTTCATTTTGTTTTGGTTTTTTCAATTGGCTTTTGCATTGTTACTTTCTAGCACAGTAAAAAGAGAAGGAAAATAGAGGAGGGAAAAAGCTCAAATTCCTACTCTTGCATTCCCTCATAGCTCATTGACCTACAAGGTAGTGCTGAAAGCGAATTACATAAATATGGAAAACGGTCTTTTCTCGTTGTTTTATTAAAGGAGTCTTCAGTACTACTAACTGAAGTTATTTAAAGACAGTGTGAACCCTTGCCCTGAGGATTCAGTTTATTCCTTTCTTTTGCAGAACAAATGAGAAATCATTTAATTGAGCTCAAACATGTTTTATTGCCAAAAATCCTCTGTTCACTGTTGAAGATTCATGGTGCACTTACTCACATTTCCTTAGGAAAGACAAGCAATTTTAAAGAAAAGAAGAAAGATTTCCAAATATGCAAAAGTTTAATAGCAGGCTAACAAAGTTAAAAGCCATCATTCTTCCTCCTAATATCCCTGAGTTGCTCTTTGGTGGTGCTGTGTCTGCAATCTACAACATCAGTTAATAGTGTATTATTTTTATTGTTTCTGAGGCTCTTCTGATCAATAGAAAGAAAGCAATTTACATATGGGTTGTCTGTTGCTCAGCCATGCAACAAATGGATTATACAATATATTCTTTTATTTTTTTTTTACAAATGAAAAAAGTGTACAAATGAAACAAAGGATATCAAACATAAAAACTCTTCAGCAGTACGATCTCACGTTATATTTTCTTAGCTGCTTTACTAAAAACAAACAACAAAAAAACCCCTCCATCCAGCTATTTTGCATGTTAGTAGGGATGTTTTTTAAAACAAAAATCAGTAGATGGGAAATAAAAGTTAAAATTAGAAAGATGAAAAACTACCCATTCACAGACACTTCGGGGATCAAAAATTCCTGCTTTGTCCTCTCTGTGTAATTTTTGCTGGAAGTGTTCTTGTTCGTTCACAGTACTGTCACTTTTCATAAATGAGCTCTGGTCTCTCACTCACTGTCCTAGGTTACAGTGTAAGATGTAAACAAGAGTACGTATTCTGTTACCACCTTCACAAGCTGTTAAAGCAGGTGGGGCAGTGCTCGTTATCTCCTACCATGACTCATCCCTGATAACTCCCTCTGGGGGCTATCTCTGTTAATGGGCAATCAAGGACCCACAGCATGACTCAGAATTACATCAGCCCATTGTGAGATGCTCTGCCCAGGGGGAGGAGCCAAGCATTCCCACCTGGATGTAATCTGGGGTTTGGAACAGCACAAGCAGTCCTACCTACTGGATTCCCAGAGGACAAGAGGTACCACTGGACCTTCAGGCGAAGACAAGACCCTTCTACAGGATCACCACTTCAACAAGACCACTTCATCTGGACTGCTACTACCACCCTGACTAACAGGGTGTCAGGTTGTATCCTGACTCTGTCAGTGTTCTTGTACTATTGAATTTATTTTAATTTTCCTATTAAATTATAATTCTGACTTGTGATCTCCCACTGGTTTGTTTTCAAACACACTCACACTAGCTTTTGTCCTTTCTGAAGACACACCTTTCCCACCCCCCAAAAAATTGATCTTTCTCAATGTTAATGCCTTTTCTGTTTGCCAAAAATCATTTTAATTGCTCTTTTCCATGTGGACACCTTGTTCATTTGAATTGCCTCTACGTTTCTTTCTACGTATGCCAAATGTTCTAAAATACAAGTTTCTGTAGAGCCTGACACACTGGCAGATCTGCCATTAAAATGTGAGAAACTAATAACCACAAATGCATTGCAAAGAAACAAAAAGTTTGTAGTTGCATATAGAAGCATGTATGTGTATTTGTGTAACTGAAAGTAAGTACAAAAAAAAGTATCAAAGTATGTAACATTTGTTTAATTCTAATTTTCTTCCCTGCCATCACTACCCACCATATCCTGCCATTGCCTTATTTTAAAAATTACCAAGGTAGAGTGGTTATATTTTCCCTCCATAATAAAATAATGTTTGAATCCTCTCCCAGCTTTCTAAATATTCTCTGAGGAGCTTAAAAATCAAAAGAACTTGGAGAGTTTTTAGTCAACCTTATACAGAAAACATAAGTGAACTCATGAAGGGGGCATCTTTTCAATGATTTTTGACAGGAAAAGAAGTGCCTCTTTGAATGCCAAGTCTCCAGCCTTTCTGTTTGAACAGTGTCTATCACTACAGAAGTCAGCTATGAGACTGCCAGGATAAAAGAAAGCTGTAAGGGTCAGTCAGGCACAACTCAAAAACTTATATGGAAGCACAACCTTGTGACACATAAATAGAAGAATGCTTTAGCACTTTAGGTGTTAAATAATTATCTAGCCATTGGCATTCCCTCAGTAAATGGAAAGAGGAATCATCCTTCAAGAGAGACACTGAGGTGTTGGAGTGGGTCCAGAGAAGGGCAACGAAGCTGGTGAAGGGTCTGGAGCACAACCAATGAGGAGCAGCTGAGGGAGCTGAGGTTGTTTAGCCTGAAGAAAAGGAGGCTCAGGGTGACCTTATCACTCTCTACAACTGCCTGAAAGGAGGGTGCAGCCAGGTCGGGGTCGGCCTCTTCTTGCAGGCAACCAGTGACAGGACAAGAGAACACAATGAGCTGTGCCAGAGGAGGTTAAGGTTGGACATTAGGAAGAATTTCTTCACAGAAAGGGTGATTGGGCATTGGAATGGACTGCCATGGGGGTGGAACGGTCACCATTCCTGAAAGTGTTTAAGGAAAGACTGGATGTGGCACTTAGTGCCATGGTCTAGTTGACAAGATGGTGTTTGGTTATAGGTGGGACTTGATGATCTCAGAGGTCTCTTCCAACATAATTGATTCTGTAATAATTCTGAAAAAGGTGGTTTTTTGTTTTTTTTCCTTTATCACCCTCCATTATTTTTCTTTTTCTTGAAATAACAAGCCTAATTTAAGCTACTCACTGCATGGAGTAGATACTTCTCCCCATGAGGACTGAGGAATTTAGGTTCTAACAAGAGAGCTGTTCTGTTTTCTCTTTAACTACAGCCATGATTTCCTTTGTGACAATTGGCTGTAGAGAGAATGGAAGTCACCATCTTGTATAAAAGAAATATTCAAACCTAACTTTTTAAATTGTCACTAAAGTCTCATAAAATATGAATTTTCTAATTCTTCAGTTATTAATTATTTATTTTAAAATCACTTATTATGTTCTGGTTTCATAGGTATGTAATTTATCTTTGAGTGGTCATAAAATGTTCATAGATTATTTCCTACCTATTAGGACCTGATAAAATTCCTGTCCATCTTAAATGAGATGGTTTCTCTACCAAGTGTGCATACAAATCTCTTCATGAGATAAGTTTTCTGTTCTAAGAATTTTTTATCAGATAGGGGGAAACGAATTTTTTTATAGTTTCGTGCACAGCTTGGAGAAATTAAGACAGTAATTAGAAAGAAAAATGGATCATTGCCACATGAAAAAGAAAAGTCATTTTATATGGTGAATTTTGATTTGATTATCCAAGAAAAGTAATGAACTCACGTCATGGAAATAATCAGTGTTAATAGACTCTCATTTTTCATTATCAATGGGGGAAAATAATTTCTATCAGTATATCAAAAGGACTTCATTATAGCATTGCTTATTTTAAGTATCAAAGAACCCCTATGTTTTGAAGGTCTCTTGAGTTTCTGTAAGACATTGGAGATTTTGATGTATTGTACAAAAGAGGAAATACTCTGGTAGCTGATAAGACATGAGAACCCATACAACAAAACAGGAATTGAAAGTACACCTCAAAGAAAAATTTATAATGCATCATCAGAGAATGATTTCATAGAGGAATAGCAATTTTTTTACCTAAACAGTACTAAGCGAACTAGGCAGATAATGACAGCCCTCCTTCCAATATTTTTAGCAAAATTTTATATTTCAAAGTCGAAAACATGGAAAAATCAACAATGATTGAACCAAAGACTTCCGTTCACTCTACTAAGTTTTGGTATTACATTTCTATTTTCTATAAATACTTCTATCTCTCTCTCATATATATATATATGTTTGTCTTGGTTTCATCTAGGGTAGAGTTAATTTCTTCTCAGTAGCTGTTACACTGCCATGTTTTGTACTCGGAACACAAACAGTGTTGATAACACGCTGATGTCTTGAGTTTTGCCAAGTTGTGTTTCTCCTGAGTGAAGGACTTTTTTCTTGTCTCATGCTCTGCCAGTGAGGAGGACAAAAATAAACTGGGAGGGAGCACAGCTGGGACAGGTGACCCAAACTGACCAAAGGGATGTTCCACAGCGCAGAATGTCATGCCCAGTATATAAACTAAGGGATTTATTGGGAAGAGGGACTGATCTGTGTTCAGGGGGCGTGGGTCTGGCATCAGTCAGCATGTGGTGAGCAACTGCATTGAGCATCACTTGGTCTTTCTTTTTTGTTATTGTTGTTATTATCATTTGCCATTATTACTATATTTTACTTTATTTTCAATTATTTAACTCTTCTTATCTCAACAGACAAGTTTTACTTTGAATTTCCTCCTCATTCCACCAGAGTGGGGTGGAGAGAGTGGGGTTTGAGTGAGCAGCTATATGGTGTTTAATTTCCAGCTGGGCTTAAACCGTAACGATATCGCATATATATGTGTGTGTGGACATATATATCTATATATGTCTATATAGATATACATTTGTATTTATGGAGAAAGATAGCAAATTGTGCATTTGGTCTTGTTTAAGTTTGCTGAATGACATTCTAGCTTTAAATTACTGTACTGGAAAAATTTTGTTCAGCTTTCAGCATTTAATCTGCCATTCTCGGTAATGTGCTGTCACTGTGAAAAGAGAATCTGTAAATTCTATTAAATAATGATTCTGCATCATATCTTTTAACTGTGACCAAATACGGTTTTCAAAATGCCATAACCTGTAGCAGATTCATGCATTCTTCTTTTATCAATACAGTAAACTGTTGAGGGATAATAAATGTCACCTTAAGTATTCACTGGAATTTAAAAACAAATCTCTTTTGGTGTGGTTGTATTTCATCTGAATTTCTCTTCTACAGTCATGAAAGTGATTCCGGTTTCCTACTTGATTGTTTACAGTAAATAGGTAATAATGAGATATGGATACTACCCAGATATACTGCAGCTCAAACACACACACACTTTTTGATAAGTGTTTTTAAAGACAAGGTTCTGAAAATTCTAAATTTACAACAATACACATGCAGTTTAGGAAAGCAGGCAAGGTTTCTTTGAAACTTTGCAGTTCAGACCACATGCATCCTTTGTGGGTTTGTCATCTGGCACAATGAGAAAAAAATTAGTCTTCCCTATCACTTATTCCAGCAAAAGCTGTCATTCAGAAATGAAGACGACTGACAGACAAAGAACCTCCCACAAAGAAATAACCCCGAAACACCATCAGCCTTTTTTTATCCCC
Organism: Parotia lawesii; assembly: GCA_003713295.1. Lineage (NCBI taxonomy): Eukaryota > Metazoa > Chordata > Aves > Passeriformes > Paradisaeidae > Parotia > Parotia lawesii. Next base: position 252,469 of record RAHM01000284.1, on the reverse strand, counting down.
TCTAATCTTCTCTTTGAAGTACATCTTTTCCTGAACAGACATTCAGGAATTAAAAGACATAAAGAATAATTATTTTTTCTAACCTTTACTTGATTTTTAGGTCATTCCTGAAAACACCACATAAATGACCTCCAACAGTCTTAACAGAAGTTCCAGACAATTCCAGATTCTAACCACAGAGATTATGCTAATTCTGCACATATAAATTTGAACTTCGCAAAAAACATTTTGTATTGATATACTAGATGTTCCCAGCCTATAAATGAAAAACTTCTTACATGTGCAACTAAAAATGTTTATGAGCAAAGACCATACTTGGAGTGGAAGATATCTGAGGACTGTGTAGACTGTGGCTTGTGTTCCAGACGAACACACTTCTCATTACAGACACTAGTTTGGAGGGTTTATGAACCAAAAACCAGAAAGAAGTCTTATGTCATTCATTCATGGAGTGCCATCATTGCAGAATACTGGGCTTGTCCAACAAAGGCAAAATAAATATATATATAAACTCATTAGCATGAGTGAGAAAAATTATAAATATATTTCTAGAGATAGTAGTGGATTAAACATAACCTTAAAAAATGCTCAATGCATCACACTGATCCATTTTTTCATACACTAAGTTATCAAAGAGTATTCTAAAATGCTCATTACACTTAGAATGATTTGTTTTACTATCTGTCCAATATTTTCTTAGTAAAACTGATAAAAATTCTTCCCTGCTTTTTCTTTTCCTTTTGAATTTAAGAGAGATAAAACAACTCTTTCCTCATAGGATATGACTGTCTAAGGCCATGACACTGGACACAACTCATTTGCCTATACTACAGCTGAAAGTCATTATTTGCCTCAGTTGCATACATTGTCACTTTTAACAGGTGATAGCTTGAAGCCTTCAAAACAGTGAGATTTTACTCAACATTGTCTGCATCTGTACATTCACAGCTTCACAGTAAATCTCCAAGGACAAAAGCTTCTAGCAGTTAAGGATTCTTAGGCTTCTCTTGAAGAATATATCCATAACTGGGGCACATGCTTTTTAAGTACCATTCCTTAATATGCCTGCACAAAATATAGATTAAAATCTGGCTTTTCTACCCTTTACACTAGTGCTCCATTATTTTGAGGCTTATTGTATTGAGGATAAATGGGAACACACTGTAACTTTCATGCATTGAACCTATACTTCTCTGTAAACATTAATACTAATATTCACTACATTGCAGGTGAGTATCAGGTGCTGATAAGACAGTCATAAACAGCAAAAATGCAGAATACAAAATTCCCTTATGCTGTATTTTTTTTTTAGTAATTTTATCTCAGGGGGAGCAGGTACAATAATGTTTCCTACCAGTTTTTTTTCTTGTGCCATTATCATGGGTTTTCCTTTTTACTTGAATTATTGTATATGTGGTATGCATAACACTGTATAACAGTGGATAACACTGTCTTTATTGTTGTCCTTTATAGCAGGTCACTATTTGAATATCTTTCAGATTTTTCAGTCCCTTCAGACACAATTTATCTGGCAGGCAGTTTCTGGTGTCAGTGTCATTCCATAAGGAAGGATGTGAAAATTACTTGCAGTAAATATAAATAACTTCTGTTTAATAACATGTAACAGCTTTTATTTCACATGGGCTTTTTTATCACATTCAGTTCATGAGCTACTGTACACTATGTCAAAACACTGCTAATTAATAAAAAACAAATCTTGAAATATATTAATTTTTTACTTGGCAAATTCTCAATAGTCCTGTAAATGTTGAATGAAAAGGCCTAAATTAGACAGTCAAATCAAATCTTTGTCTCCTTTCAGGTGTTAGTTGTTTGGCTTTTTTTTGGTGGGTGGGAGGTTTTTACATTTTTGTCTTCAGTGATCTCAAGCAGATAGTCTTTTATAAGAATTCAGGGGGACATTTACAGTTTCAAGGCTGGCTTTCAGTAAAAACTACCACATCCGCCTTGATAGAATCATGTTCTTTCCAAATATTTTGTTTAAAGAGCATATTCTCACATGTAATTTTCTGTTTGTAGTTCACTCAGCCTGCAATGACAACCTGTGCATCATACTTGACAAATTTAGAATTCTTTCTTCTCCTTTTCCTGTAAAACAGCTTCTTTATTCTACTAAAATTTGGTTATCAAGACTCTTTGGTTATTATGCCTTCAGAAAATTAAATATTGTTTCTCTATGACCCGATTTGTCTGCGTACTCCTAGTCTGATTCTGGTCTTTTATTTAGAGTCAAAGCTTGTGAGGCTTTTTTTGATGTGCTCAGTGACAGGCAATAGCAGTGACATAAGCTAAAACACAGGATTTTCCTCCTGAACATCAGGAAACACTTTTTTACTGTGAGGGTGAGCAAGAACTGGCAGAAGTTGCCCATAGATGGAGTCTCCATCTTGAGATTCTCAGAGATCTTCCAGAGCCATCTATTCATGGTCCTGGACAATGGGCCCTAGATGGCCCTGCTTGATCAGGGGAGTGGAACCAAATGACCTCCAGAGGTCTCTTCCAACCTCAGACATTCTGTGGTTCTTTGACACAGCCTGTGGCATTTTATTGATACTAATGGCTGTATATTATACCTAAAGGGCATTGTCTGAACACATCATCTATAAAAGCCTATAGAAACAAACATAATTAAAATTTTAAATAGCCTGCCACAGGCAGGATCAACATACTAAAGAATAAAAAGTCTTCGCACTTGACTTTAATACTTCATTATAACTCAGAATAGCTACATCTAAGACAATTTTAACAATATTATCCCTAGCTCAATTATCAGGTATTTCTGCAAACTTGTTTTGCTATTAGTTCTGCTCGAGGAGAAGCAACTTTCTGAAAAGATTAAACAATGTTGTGAAAATTCTGAATCTTTGAAAAAAAACTGTACTCAAGATATTTATTCATGATTTCACAGGAAAAAGAAGTTTTGGTTTTAATGACTTGGTATTTTTTGTAACTTCTGTTTTAATTCTCTGCAGTATCTCTCTGTTACTGTTTTCACATAAGTTCATGTCACCTGCTACTTGAAACAGCTAAAATACTATTCCAGTCTGCAAAAATCAATCAACTCATAAACTTGAGTTGATTAAAATAATGAAACAAATAGACTTTCAAATAGTCTCTATAGTCAATATATCTAGACAAATAGCCTTCATATTTCAGCTGCCTGTAGAGAGTTCATATGTATTGAGAGTTCAGCTTGTGTGACAGATGCAGAAGTGCCAAGGTGCAGCTCCCTGCACGACTCAGCAAAGATAACCCACATACAATTACAGTGGCATTGCTTGCTGCAGCTTGCTCAGGACTAGAGAGAATGTGACATATTTGTGTGCCATACGAGGGTAGCAGCTCTTACTAAGTGCTAATAAGAGATAGATCCATATGTCTGTTTTTCCTAATAGAGAAAGCTGAAATGTTCAACCTGATTTCAGAATTAAATTTGTATGTTAAGTCTTAACAGAAGGTGAAAGCCAGAAACAAACAAAAAAAAAACCCAAAGAAAAATAAAAGGAATTTGTAAGAAGACTCTAAAAACAACATAATTGGTTTGACTTAGAGAACTTCCTCCTGTGTATTTGAACGTAGTCCTATGCAAGACAAGGACAATATGTTTAAATTCTATTTTATTAATCAGTCATTGACCAAGGACCAGAAACCACATCTCTGTATGTTTACTTAAACCAAGTTTCAAAAGAGGCTTAATTATCTTCTTTTTGTTGGCTGATTAAGACGTATTGTATACTCATCCTTTTTTTTTATGTGTATCATAATTTGGGGAACATGAGCAATTAAAAAGTGACTTTTTATCTGTATATAATGCTTAGGGTATTATATTACTGCACAATACACTGTAGAAGAAAAGCACTTCCAAGAAGTAATGAAACCAAGGCTAATGTGGCAATTGTGTTGTATTAAATGTGGGCACAGCTAATTGTGCATGTTGTATGTGAATCAGTCTTCTGATAAAATTCATTAAGAATGCCCATTAAAGAAATTGGCAATCACATTACCTTTTAGTCCAATGTCTCCTTTCTAACAACATTGATAGTATTGTGAGAATTCTGTTTAGTGAGCTCGTTGCACAGGTGTATTGACAGTAATTCAGTGAAGCAATTTGAAAACCTCTAGAAAGTCTTCAAATTGTCTAACTTTAAAGCCATCTAATAAGGTGTAGGAGTTCATCAGATTCTCACTCCTCCCTTCCTGTTTTTAAATACCACATTTACGTATTTGACAAAAAAGAAATGTTAGACTACTGGCTTGAATCAGTAAAAAATCTTACCATGTAGTGGCTTGCAAAAGGTAAGAAAAATGGCAATGATGGCAGTAGCCACACTTTGAAGGGTTTGTGGTCAATTTTAGGAATACAACAGAACATATGGATGGTATGCATACTTCAGCACCTTGAGGGAGCTGCAGAATTAGCATCATAATAGCAATAATCCAATTCTATTCCGTAAGAAGGGAGCATACTCTTAAAAGCTAGCCTGTAAAAATGTCCTGTTTTCTGGGAAATCATCGATAGTACAGTTTGAAATTCAGTACACTAAATGTAGTTCAGAAAACATTGATAAATTAATGCCTCATGTTTTTGCCCTATTTCTTCTCTATTAGCAGTCTTCTGAGTGAAAAACGGTTCAAGTATCAAGTTGTATTGGTTTTGCATGGCCTGTTTTTTGGTAGCGGGGGGGCCACAGAGGTTGCTTCTGTGAGAAGCTGCTGGAAGTTTCCACCGTGTCTGACAGAGCCAATCCCTGATGGCTCTGAAAATGATCATGCTGCTGGCCCAATTAGAGAGGTTGGTAATGCCTCTGTGATGACATATTTAAGAAGAAAATCAAAACAGCACACATGTAGTTTTTTTTCAGGCGTGGCAAGTCACCGCGGCTGCCGCCATCCCGGGTGCAGCCCGTGACAATGCACTGCTGCGGCCACTGCCATGTTGGTGTGGCCCGCAGTAAGCTTTGTCTGCCTGGCCACCCCTGGCCAGCCACGCCGTGCGCAGGAGGGGAGGGATGGCGATGGCAGCTTCTCCTTCCCAGAGGCCCACATGAAGAGAGGCATTAAGTAGCACCAGCACTGCGGCAGCCACTACCGCCCAGAGGGTGGTGGTGGGGGCTGCATAGCCAACAGTGGAAACATAGCGAGTGATTCCCCAATGCAGAACTTAGATGAAATCAACATCTCAGTGCTGCCAGACACTGCAAAAATTTTTGAATTAGTGGAGCTTGTTGGCAATGGTAGCTAAGGCAACAGTTTTTCTTCTAGATAGAGAAGAAGGGGAAGTGAGGACATGTGAGAGAGAACAACATGGCGGCACCAAAGTCAGTGGAGAAGGAGGGGCAGGACATGTCCAAGAGTTGGAGCCAAAATTCATCTGCAAGCCGTGGTGAAGACCATGGCGAAACAAACTGTCCCCCTGTAATCCATGAAGTCCATGGAGGATGCAGAGATCTACTTGCAGCCTGTGGGAGAAGTGCTTACGCTGGAGTGTGTGGATGCCACAGGAAGCTGTGATCCAGCGGGAGACCCGAATAGAAAGAGAGGGCCCCTGCTTCCAGAAATAGAGAAAGAAGGCCCTTGCTTCCAAACTGGAGGAGCCTATCCTTAGAGGACTGCTCCCCGTGGATGAGTGACCCATGCAACAGCAGTTTTAGGAAGACTGTTTTGCCCATGGGAGGGACTCACGACATAGCAGAAGAAAATCTTCTCTCCCTAAGCGAACTGAAAAAGATCTCAGGTGACGAACTGACCAAAACCCCCACGCCCTGTCTCATTGCGCTGTTGGTGAGAAAAAGGGAGGGGCTGGGAGAGAAAAAAGGAATTTTAAAGGCTTCTTTTACTTCTCATTATCCTCCTCTAACTCTATTAATAATAAATTTACTTTACACCTTTAAATTTGAAGCTGTTTTGCCTTGAGTGTTTTTCTCCCAATCGTCATCTCAACTCATGAGCCCTTCATTATTTTTTTCCCTCTCCTCTGCCCAGCTGAAAGCAAAAGAGGCTGAACGAATGGCTTTCGTGGGAGCCTGGCGTTTGACCAGTGTCAAACCACAACAAAGTTAAATTGCATTTTACATGGGAACTCATCAGAAAAATAACAGGAAAAATGGTGGGGTGTTCAGAGAAAAACTTCGTGACAGAGACCTATACAGGTTATACAAAGTGTTTGTTTCAATTAAACAGGGTTTGTACCTCAGAAATACTGATTCATGCTCTAGAAACTCAGGTATCAAAATCTGTACAGAATTCTGAGATTTACTCTTGCCTGAAAATGAAGAGCTGATAACAGTAGAGATTTCTTAATTTAGAGCTAATATAGATTTGTTCATAGAACTTTAAGGTACAACTCATTAAGTGACTGAAGTACATAAAGGTGGCCTTAGGCAAAACTGAAGTACTTGCATTTAAATCCAAATCACCCCCAAAATGGCCCATGGACTTATATAACACTGGAGGGGCCAACACTTAAGGTATGTACAAGCATTTTATACAACATTCAATAGACATCATACATCACAATGTTTCACATAAAAATCCACTGCTTCTATTTTTCTGCTTTTGAGGATACCTATTTCAGACTAGATCAGCTTATACCTCATACACACCTCCAAGCCAAAACTAAAAATTTCTTTGCCAGTGCTCTCCAGACACCAAATACTCAGTCTTTGGATCAGGCTTTTGATATTATTTATTTATTAAATTCTGAGGTAATTGCTTGGTTTTAAACCAGATGTGAAGAAAAGAGCAGTACATACACAGCAGCTAGAGAACAGAGTCAGAGGTGAATATCTTGTACTCAGCACTATTCCTGGCCCAAGGACATTCAAGGCCTTATCTTTCACCACCATGGAAAATGCCAGGCTATAAAGCAGGCCAAAGGGGAGCTTTCTCTTTGCAGTATTCACCTGCTTCGTTGCAACTGCACCACTTGTACAGGAAACATAATATTTACAAGGAGGACATTGGAGACCAAAGCTCTGATCTTCCTGGTTAGCAGAGTCTTGGAAGGATGAACCAGGGCTTCAGCTTCTGCACAATAAATTATTACTATATTTTGTCCAGTGATTTTACTGACTAAGGCAAAAGCTTGACAAGAACCATCATTCTTCTGGCCAGACCATTTCCACTTGTCTTCAGAAGAAAATATACTAGATGCATAGTGAATGGTATATTGAACCAGAGCTCTAAGTGATACATGTTTGTTGAAGCTCAGGATTCTAACCATCAAGCAATTTGATTTACTTGAAGTATTTCAAGTTACATATAATGTCGCATTAACTATCTAAGTGTCAATAACAACTGCAATCAATGTGTGAAACTCAGATTTGATAAATAGTTTGAAAGGTTTTTGGTTTGGTGGTTTGTTTTTTTTTTGCGAGACACAGGGAACTATGCTACCTTGGGATCTAATTTCATGTTTTGCAATTCTGTCTTTGAGAGACAGCTGGAAGCTAGGGCTTTTAGCTGTAGGGTTTTTGTCTTTTGGGAAATTTAGTTTTGCAACTGGCCATTTTGTAACAGATGCGGCTTTCACTTACTAGCTAAATTTAAAATTGCACTTTTATTATTGGCATGCAGCATGGGGGAAGATTATGTCAGGGGACCTCAGAGGAAGAAGAGCCTTTTGGTGAAACTGTCCTACTTATTTAAAGATAGATAGCTAAAGAACATCAAAATGCTTCCAATGTCTATGTATGTATTTCATTAAAAGACAAAAATTACATTAATTGGGAATAAAATAACCCATTAAAAAAATCTTCCTTATCCATGGTATTTTTTTTTCCTCAAGTTTTGCCTCCTGTTCTCACAGTTTTAAGGTTCCCCTACCGAAAAAAAACCCCTCTATGAAGGTTCCTCCTTCTTCTCAGAAGCAGCATCCTTCCCTTGCACTTGGAAGCAGGCATTTATTTTTCCATCAGAAGCCTCCCATAGTGCTGTCTTCTTGCAGGATACTGCCTGTTTAGTGATCTATAGCGTGACAATATAAAACACTATGTTGAGTACAGTAGTGCAAAGTATATTTTCAAGACAGCAAAGAGTTTAATTGTTTTGTATAGGAATTTATACGCAAATGTGAAGGCAGGTGTTTAACTTCAAAAACTCCTCCTCACATATCCGATATTGATTGTGGTCAAATGAAATCCTGAGTCAAGTATGGCATCAGTCTTCCCCACATAGAGGTTCTATTGTACATTTGGGGAACAAAAAGGGATACTGTTTTATTTACATCAAAGGTAAATCATTACTGAGTCTTTACTTTACTTTGTCCTCTCTATGTGAAGCCAAGGAAGAGTCCTTCCAGGCATCCCAGAGATGCCAAACGCTTTTTTCCTCACCTCAGCTCTGTATTCCCTGACCATCTAGGCTTCTTGAGAAACTGAACTACTCCAACACAATAGTCTCTAGGCAATTAAGTAAACTGTTTACCTTATCCTGAAGCACTGTCATTTTCTGAGGATTTACAATAAACCAAGATAAACAACACGTAATGAAAACCACAGCTGTGTGCATAAAAGATGCTTTTCAAAACAAATCCTTCCTTGTTAATACAGGACTTTATGTGTATATATATCACAACAATCTGAGCTCTGGAAGTAAAAGTTATCATTTTACATGCTGAGATTTATATTTTACCTATTCATTTTCAACTGTGTTAATACTTTCCTGAAATTCCAATCCATCAAACTGATTATTCACAGAAGATACTCATTGCTTTTAATTGTAAATGTCAGCAAGTAGAATATAATTGAAATACTCTTTCCAACCAAGTTCACATCTCTAAAGTTTATTTTATGCTATGCTAAATTAGGCAGCTTTCTTGTGAGATGTCGAGAGGTGGGAGGGGGCAGGGAAAAGACATGCTGAGGATTTATAGTACACAGGAAAACATCCATAGCTCATGTTCTACCAATAATCTTAAACACCAACCTGGAGCCCCAAAATTATTCTTGGAGCAATAATTATTGAACTTCATTGCCTGATCAACCTATGGTCTATTTGCAAGACTGTTAACTGTGCGTGATAGCTACTGAAATGAAAAAAAGTAGGCTGTTTTCATAAGGGCCACCAATATTAGGCCATTATTTTCCTTAACTGAACAATAACGGATATATTTTCCTTATTTGGTTGTTTTGTTCTTTTTTCTTTTCTGATTTCAATTGATTTAACAACAACAGGAGCTCAGTACATTAAAATTGTAGAAACTGAGTATATAGCACATTGGTCAGGTTTCTTTCCTCTTAATTCACCATTCACACTAGACATGTGAATACAGGTGGCATAGCCAGACTCACCAAAAAGTTTTTGCCTAATGAATGTTCTTACATTTTGCTTTTGTTTAGGAAATTCTTTATATTATCATAATACACACTCTTGTTCTCCCTTTCATATTGGTTCAAATTGTCACTTCTGTACAGTGTATAAATATCACAAGTTTGAAACATAAACATGTGCCTATGTGTTCTGCTAAAACTAGGTTTTGGGGACAAGTTTGTAGAAAAGTTAATTAGAAAATTCAGGGGAAATAGTTCCAACATGTCTTTTTAACATTAGATGTAAGATAGAGTTTAGCCCTTTCACACTTCACACCAAGTTTCCTGAAGTATCTTCTTCAAAATTCACTCCATTATTAATAACTTTCTCAGGTTCTGCTCTATTCTACAATAGATTCTGCCTTTCTTCTGTATCCTACTTTCTTCCCTTGGTAAAGTTCATAGACCCAGACAGTACTTAAGAGACAGCAGTCTACCCTTGCAGATAGATACACTGATACCTGATAAGATAGGAACATTTTCACTTGCCATTCAGCAGGTTACAGTTTGGTGCCATTTTCCATCTTGCTCTCTGAAAATAAAATGTTTGATTTGTTATATATAAGAGAGAGATCATCAGTGTAAAGAAACAGACTGTGAGGAACAAGTAGCACATAACAAACTTAATGCTTAACAAATAATGTTGTGTGCTGTCAGGTTTGTTGTCCACTGATTGAATACAAGATGGACCAAGGTGATGATAAAGTAGATAATTGCAATGCATTTGGGTAACTATACAGCATGTAGTTATTATTTTTTCCTTCAAGCTTTGGATATGAGAAAAATAAAATGAATAGAATATTCAGTAGTACTTCCAGCAAAGAAAATACATCAGTTAATTAACCATACGTTGTGACTTGAATATGTTTGAAGAAAGATGGGGTGGTTAGAAAAACATACAGCCTCAGGCTTCATTGTTCCTTTGCATTTAGCCCAGATCTTTATATGCATAAATTATCTTGGGTTAAACAGTTGACTTTTTCAAATTAGAGTACTTACTTTGCCCAGTGATTTTGAAAGAATGCTTCCTTTTTAATACTGTATCACATTCCACAAGTGCAACTGATTTGGTTACATTTCCTACCTGTGGGACACACATGCACACACACACAGTTTATTAACCAAATAAGTTAGATAATCAAATTTCATTAGTGCAAATGCACTGGGTGGAAATCTTTAACGCTGAAGGGATACAGAGAAAAAGTGCTTGCAATTTCTATATCATTGACATTGGAGCTAGGAAAAGGAGGAAAAGGAGAAAAAGAGGAAGTGGGGGTCTGCCAGTCCAAATTCCATCACACATAAAAAAATGACTATAGATGAATATAGCTGTGGGGGTTTTATTTATTTGTGTTATTGTGTTGGCACATAACTCCAGTAATTTGACTGGAGACATTCCACAGCTAAACAATGTCACGGACTACATCATCAGCAAAAATACTAATAGATTTTACACTGAACCATAATCCATTCTAACTCAATAAATGCAGTTGATAATATATCTTTCTATAGAAAGTTCAGGCATATGCAGTAATTATCTAACTTCTAAAAGCAATGAAATAATCTTCTATCCATATGTAAAATACATTGATAGCTACATTAGGCCAAGCAGTTTTCTCACAGCAAAGGATTTTAACATATTTCTGTTGATTTGCATTTTTTTAGATACTATTTCTTGATATACCACTAATAGTGTGCAGTATGAAAAATTTTAGCAAGCTAAGCATCATTTCATGAGAAAAACTTGACATTACTAATTAATTCTTCATATCCTAAGCATCTATTTTAACATGTGTGCAATATGATATCCTATGAGTTAGTGCAGATTAATAATCCTTAAAAAAGGTGTGAGAAGTTTATGGGATCAGCTATATTAAGTCTCTTTGCTATTTATCTCATACGATACTTTAAGTGACTTTTGGACATTTTGGACATGATAAAACACCAGAATATCTGCATATTCAAAGTCAACTATGAACTGGGTTTTGTAAGCAGTGACAGAACATGATTTTGGAAAATATTTAAGTGAATTATTCAGCAAACTTCAGATCCATATTCTTCTACATATGTGTTTCTAGAGAGAGAGAAAAATGCTCTCATTAGAGTAAAGTATACTATATTCAAAATGCACTTGGGAATAAAAGAAAAGCTCCAAAAGCTTTCATTTTGAAAGATACATTCCTTATGGAAAACACATAATGTTTGCTGAGGAAAATAATTGGTTGTTTTACCTTCTGTTTACATGTAAGTATTATTCTGTAGAGAACAATGGAGAAAGAATTAATGATATGAGAAAAAATTAATCTGTAAATCCAGGAATGAGATTAATAACATCAGACATGAAGTGCTCAAAAACTAATTAATTCTCTTCAAAACACATTTTTAGGAGCCACACAGTAGTCTTCTCTTTGAAAAGATAGGGGGAACAAAGAGGAGAATAATACAATCGTATTACAATTTAATCTGAAATATCCTTCCCCTTAAATTGTTGTAGGTTATATCACTTCTACTCCCACTGTAGATTAGGTCTCAGAACAAAAAAATTCTCAGTTTGGGAGGTCTAAGGATTTTCCTCTCCAGAAATGTTCTGAAACTATGATATTTCAAATTTGTCTTTAGCCTAGCTTTGACACTTGAAAGGTGATATGTCAATAAAACACGCATTTTGCAAGCAGGCTGTAATACTTAAGTTGAATCGTCACAATGTCGATTCAACATAATGACGTTGAATTATATTAATTCAAAAAATGAAAAAGGAAATGTGAAGTATTTGTGGGCTGGCAAGTGTTACCAGACAATCACTTAAGTAGCTGAACCTCTTGATGTTAGTATGACATTACTGTATAAATGGGAAAAGGTACAGGAGTGCCTAGTAACCTAAAAAAAACGAGGGCAAGCTTCTGATTTTGCATTTGCTACAGAAGGATGTGTTAATACTGTCCACAAATTAATTAATCACCATATAAATCTGAAGATAATGTATCACCGCAATGATGTTCTAAATTGAAGTTATGTATGGTTAATATGTGATACTAAGTGGAGTTAAAGTGAGTTAAATTTAGAGAAACCTTATTAGAGCAATTGTTAATTCCAAGGTGACACCTACAATACATGTTATTACTATATGTAGCAGAGGAATTAGGGGAAAGAAAGGACTGTCATTCTTGAAGGAAGGAATGTGGTAGGATATGTGGGAAGCTACTAATTTACATAGACTCACCTGATAGCAGTTCAGGAGGTACAGAGCGAACTGATTATCCATGGGATATTAATGCAATTCTGTTAGCATGGATGGAAATTTAACGAGGGACTGCCATCACTTTCATACCAGGCAAATCTCCCTGCTAATTAATACAGAGGCAAAAATAAGTGACTCTAGGTCTAAAGAAAAAAGTTGCCAGGGGAGAAAATTTCATTTGTCTAAGAAAATGAGCTTTATATAGTTATGCAGGAAGTAATATCTGTCGTTGGGCCAGAGAGAACACATTGCTGAAAATGTAAAATAGTTTCTTAACTGAAAGATCACAAGAGATATTGTTTCCTCTCATTAAGGAGAGTTTTTTTGGTCTTGGCTTTTCTTTCTGTTTAGGCCTCAAGTTGTTATATCATTATGTGGACTAACCTAGATGCAACCCACTCCCCCTCCCCCACCAAAAACCAAAAAAACAAAACACATTAAAATAGTGAAATGAATTGTGCAGTTTCTGTTGGGGTGCACTGTGTGCTGGAAGAGAGATAGGCCCAGAGGACCAGAGAGAGAGCCTCTTTCCTGGCCCCAGAGGCGACCCTGGGAGTGTTTCCAGGTCACCAGGGATGGGCTGAGAGAGGATTGTGGGTTTCTGGACAGTGCTGGACCTATGAGATGTGATAATTGTAGTTTGTGACCTTATAGGGTATTGTTTACCTGTTACCATAATAAGCAATGTCTGTGCACTATCCTGGGTGATTGGGGGACACTGAGGTGAACATCTTTCCTGTTTATATGATATGATATCCTGTTGGGTGCTGGTATTTAGGGAATATTCACTGTGCAATAAAGATCTTTTGAGTTCTCTCCATCTTGTCTGAGGAGTCGTGCCCATGCATGAATACTGCAGTTTCTTTACTGCATTTGTAGTTCAAAGTACGTTTTGGTTGTTAACATCCACGCTACATCTGTCTTTAAATATGTAGAGCTTTTCAGCACACAGTTACTGGTTAGAAAATACGCCTATCCAAAGGCGTATCCAAATGTCAAGAGGTTGTCTGTCATTACAATGAATAAATGTTGACTTCTGCAAGATTACAGAATGCTAGAGGGCACGCTAGGATAAAAAAATGTGGGGATTTATAGGACACGAGGAGCATGAAGTTTTTTAGTTTTTTTGTCATACACTCCACCATGAAGGTCTGAGAACAACTGTCTTATTTACAAGGAAAACACATGCTGCTTTTTCTCTGGAGATTATTTTCTTTCCAATAGATTTCAGTTAATTAGTAAAGAAGTGCTAGACAAAAATGAGAGGAAGAGCATCAAAAGCAGCAATAAGCATTTCTTAGCCACAAAGAACATAACCAGGTATAGCATCAGGTCAAAATGTCAGAACATTATGTCCTTCTTCCACAGTAGGCAATTTCATTACACAAACATTTTTTAAGTTCTACCAAAGTGGAAAGACAGAAACAAAGTTTCTGTTCTTAGATAAAAGAGAAAGGAAAAATTGCCAATTTGAAGTAAACCTCTCACCTAAATTTACTAAAAAGTCCCCTCTGTCGTTTATGGAAGTGGGCCATTAAGTACAGACAGATTCTATATACAGATTTTTCAAAAAGGAGAAAGCTAAAGTACTCCTATGAAGCTGTCATTTATTGCTGGTACTCATAAGCATCATGTATGACAAACAGTTTTCTGTTACAGCTATTGAGGCATCACAGAATATATGTGGAGTGCATGGGTTATCTGAAATAATCGCTTCAGTTAATAGCCCAAGCATTCCTTAAGGAAAATCCTGCTGAAGATCACTATAACTGCTATGTAGTTCCTGGCATCAAACTGAGGAGCATAATACTTTGTGCCTACAGAACTTTGCAAGTCAGCATACAGAAAAATTTTAAGTAGAATGAGGAAAAGAGAAAGGCAATTTCCTATTTCATTTTGATGCTACATCAGTAATCTACAATCCCTAGGAAGTGACTGAATTCAGTGGAGGAAGACATGACCATCCAAAGAGTGCTTTGCAATAGGCACCTGTTGCATGTGTTCTTAAGTTGCTCTGAATTCCCTGTTTTCCAAGGTTCATCCTGCTCCTGAATGTACTGTTTCCTTGCTGTGGAGGTGCACCCTGTCTCTTGGCCTGAAGAGATGGGATGAAATACATCATACAAGTTAGAGCTGGTCTATGTGTCACTCATTTGGGCATGCTGCTTTACATGTCAGTTTGCATTAAGAAACACCAGCTGCTGCTTCATTTCAAGACAAAATGCGTGAAGGAGATCTATCTTAAAACATGCAGCTGTTGTCTATTGATGCAGACATACTCCTACTTTAAACATTAAGGAAGATATAGCAAATCCAAGACTTCCATCTCTATTTTTTTTTCCTTCAGCACTTCAGGTCAACTTTCCAGCAGTCTGAAGTTATGGAGGTATAAACCAATCAACCTGGTCAAGAAATATACAAGAAGGGAAGAACTTTTCTAGGTATGCCGCTGAGATTAGCTCAATTGGTCAGAGCATGGTGCTAATAACACCATGGTTGCAGATTTCATCCCCAGATGGGCTGTTCACTTCAGAGTTGGACTCCATGACCCTTGTGGATCCCTTCCAAACCAGAATATTCTGTGATACTTCACATACCAATATCCAGTCGTTGTAGCCTTCATTGCTTCCAATCCAGTTAGGGCAGAATTCGGTAATTTTTTCTGCACTGATTCCCTGTGCATACATAAATAAACGTAGTACACTGACTTGAGAACACCTATATGGACCTCCTGTATATGCTTATTATTAACTTATATTTACTATTTCCACCAAACTTTGGTTGCTTTGTGGGTTTTGGTTTCTTCTAATGTAAAGAATATTGACTAGAAATAGTTAAAAAAACATGAGCAAGGCTTTTATATATATTCACCATTTCCCCGATGCATATTGTTTTTTGCATGTATGCACCATTGTTAGCATAGAAACGCATAACCACGGACGGGCTATAAGCAAGGTGCTTTATTAAGGCGCTGGGGGAGAGGGGTACAGACCCAAATCAATCCCCGACACGGATTTCAGGTGTTCACATTATATACCCTTCTCGTTGTACAATCATATATTAATCATTTACCCAAGTATGAATCTCGAAACCCCTCCCAAACGATCATTTATTCATTGTGTATATTGGTCTCACTCAAGCATAACTTTCAGCCCCCTTTCCCAGGTGCAGCTACACAATTAACTCATCTATCTTAGTCTCTTGCCCCCTAAGTGAATACTGGAGTTCAGGCTTGCCTTTTACCATCCAGGCAAGTACACAGGTTCAGGCTGGCCTGAACAGAATATCCATCTTGCTCTCGGGGCCTACTTTAGCTACTATAATTCAGAACATTTTAACCCCATGCTATCACCATGAATGAGTGCAAACTGATTTATGTTTGCAATTTGCACTAACGGTAAAAGAAGGCAGTAGTTTTTTGGTTGGGTTTTGTTTTGGTTTGATTTGGTTTTTGGTTGGGTTTTTTTGCTTTAAAGAAAAAAAACATAGTCATAAATAGAAATCTTAGAAAAGTCCTGAAAACAATCCCATAAAATTAAGTGCAAAGAGAAATATTCACACACACACGCAGAGTTAAGCTATTTCATAAAAGGGAAAGCCTAGATAAAAATACATGCATCTAAGGCATTTTTAAGAAGTATTTTTTCTTCTTATACAGTGAGAATTGTTGAGCAGGCAAATTGTTTATTTTATATTTCTCTTCAGAGAAAACTGCAACCAAAAAAATTACACAAGCATACGCATTCTCACATGCGTATGCTCATGGGAGTAAATGCCAAAGTAATACATTATCTGCGACACTGCTGAAATTAAAAAATGGACTTTAGAAATTCCACGATACTGTGAAGGTTACCGAATGAATGTTTTACTCATGCTCAAACTAATAAACAGATCACATGTACCCAGAGTAGTATTTTTACCAGTTGTGAAAATGTATAATGAGTGAAAAAATAACCTATCTAGTAACAAAGGTAAATTTCTTTGATCAGTGATAGTCTAGGTTCCCAGTAAGCAAGTCTCACCTGACTTCTTATGATTATGCTTATGCAGCAATAATAATTGTTGAGCTTGTTGGCCAGTGTAGCAAACTTTCATGGGGAGAGGAGGAGGGGTTACTCCACAAAATTCGTAAGGTGGCTGTGAAAGCAGGTAATTAAACAGAGAAGGGAGGCTGCAGCTAAGGAAAAGGCTGGAACCTAAGCATGTACATTGTGTATCAGGACACCTACATAGGACAAAGTGAGTTCTTACAACTGCCACAATTTTAAGAACTATTTCAGTCATCAAAGAAAGAAAGAAAAAGAAAGAGTGAAACACATGTCCACAAGAAAACTTATCCATTCCTTCTGGTTTTCATACATTTAATTGGTTTTTTATTATTTTTATTTGTCTGGTGAAATTCCTCTTCACATATGCCCTTTCTTCTTACTAAAATTATAACTTCTTGCAAAAAATTTTTAGACACAAGCTGTGCCACCAGGTTTTGTTCAATGATGATGATGATGTACATAATCTGAATTTTTGCTTTGTCGGCTAGTGGTAAATTTGCCTCTCTTTACAGAGGCCTATCAGATTATACGTCAACCTAACTGTAATCAATATGAGCCTAAAGATTTGCTCCTGAACATAGTAGAATTGCCCTGATCATTTGCCCTGAATATTGAGAAATCAGGTCGTGTTCATCTTGGTTTGTTATAGCAACAAAGGAGAATGGGCTTTATTTATTTCTTTATTTTTGTATTAGATTAACAGTAAAATGAGACTGACTTTATGTTTACCTTTTTTCTGATGAAAAGTTGTATAATACAGAAGTTGCAAGGGGAACTAGTTTGACCACTAATGAAAAATAATCATCTGCTTCAATATAAAGGCAGGCACCTTCCCCCCAAATCTTAATGCTTAACTTAACCATTGTATTTTTGATAGGAGGAAACAGTCGCCCCCTTGATAGATTTCAAATCGGACTCTTCACTATGTGGCAAAACCTAGAGATCAAAAGGAATACTAAGAATTCCACTTTAGGCAGTTTTAAAACTCACAGTTTTAAAAAGCAAGCATTGTACTGCATAGGAGTGTACTAAAGACAGCTAAGATGTGGGACGCCACTGAATATGATGACAGCTTCACCTGTGCTCTATGTTTTTCTGTCAGTTTCCTGATTTAGAGAAGAAGAACAAGCATGAGTCTCTTAATAATGTTTATTATTTGTGGCCTTCCAAAGATCAGCTTCTTGTATAATTTAGCTGAGAAGAAGAGAATGCAAGATACATAGCACAGCTTAATAACCATGAAAGAAGCTAGTGGAAAGACAGTAGTTAAACCGTAAGTAAAACATCCAAAGATTGTTACTAGTTGAATATATTATGTGATACAGACTTTGTGTTTCACTAACAGATGTGCTGTAATAAAGAAGCCAAAGTACTTGAGTTTGATTTATCTATCAAAGATCTACTGCATTTGCAAAAGACTAGGGGTTATTTTTTAACATTAATACTGTCCTAAATAATTTTAAATTCACTGCGGGAAATTCAGCCAATATGCAGTCAATGAGAGCTCTGATGTTCATTTCTATAGCACTGTAATTTTATGTCTAACTACTATCTGCAAAACTGTTATTATTATTTCTTTTTAAATTTTGAATAGCTAGAATGTTCAACATCCTAAATCGAGATCTATCTAGCTATTTCATTCATCTTGCATCATATTAATCCAAATCAGAAAAAAAAAGAAATACTTTTTACTTCCTTTTTTTGAGTTCTAATATATCAACAACTGATATTATCAATTTTGAAAGTTTTTTTCTCAGGATGACTGACCAAAAACTTTCACTAAACCTGTTCTGTGTCATGCCTTTTGTGAACTGACGAAATCTAAAGGACCACTGTGCTGGTTTTGTCTGGGGTAGAGTTAATTTTCTTCACAGTGTATGGGTCTGTGTTTTGGATTTGTGCTGAACACAGGGTTGATAATACAGAGACATTTTTGTTATTTTTGTGCAGGGCTTGCACAGCACCAAGGCTTTTTCTGCTTTTCATACTGGCACAACATCAAGGAGACTGGGGGTGCATGGGAGGTTGGGAGAAGACACAGCCAGGACAGGTGACCCCAATTCACCAAAGGGATATTCCAGACCAGATGACATCAGGTGCAGGATATAAAGGTGTTGGGAAGGAGGAAGGGAGGGACATTTGGAGTGATAGCATTTGTCTTCCGAAGTAACCATTGTGTGTGATGGGGCCCTGCTCTCCTGGAGATGGCTGAACACCTGCCTGCACATGGGAAGTACCGACTTAATTCCTTGGTTTGCCTTTCTTGTGTGTGTGGCTTTTGTTTTCTCTATAAAACTGTCTTTATCTCAACCCACGGGTTTTCTGGCTTTTACCCTTCCAATTCTCTCCCCAGTCCTGCTGGTGTCAGAGTGAGAGAGTAACTGTGTGGGCCTTTGCTGCTGGCTGGGGTTGAACCATGACAACCACTTAAGAACTTCTTTTCCATTTTACGTTGATATGTAAAATGCTTATGAAAAATCTTAATATACCACATTGGAAGCAAGAAACATAGATTGAAAAGGTTGTGACCTAGTAGAAATACTTCATGTCTTCGTGTCAGCTGCACATTCCTCATCTTTGAGTACCAAAATGTTCTATTATGCTTATGTCTACCTCTTCTTGCAAAAGAATCTGTAATCTCACAGCACGGGTTCAAACCTCCAAAGTAAAATAAGCTCTGATAGCAGGAAAATAAAAGTATAACATAAGTCAAAATCTCTCCACTAAGAACCTTACTGTGACACATGAAAGATACCAAAAATCTTAGTCCATCATTTGAATATATAAATAATAAAGTGAGCTACTTTACATCTTAAATGAAAAGTGATGACTCCTGTCCTGTCTCAGTACGTGCTAGCTACAGAGATGCATACGTGTAGAAGGAATGGCAATGAATAAATGAGTAAAATTTTAGAATCAGTCATATGGTTAGTGAGTAAGATTTCTCTTAAACCTCATAATGCAAAGTATATTATTCTGACTTAAGCTGTAGAAGGGATGCCCACTCCTAAAATAAAAACAGCTAATTCTATTTCACAGCTGGCCCACCTTCTTCCAGCATCATTGGCTGAAGTGTCTACATGAGGACTATTGCCATGTCAAAACATTGTTGGACACAGGAATAAAAACAACACACAAGTGTTCAAAGAAAAAGGAATTTATGCAAATCCAGCATGCACACCTCCACTACCATGTGGAAAATATAAATGTTGACTCTATTTTGCCTATAGTTTGTGAAATTATTCTGTTTGAATTCATAAATATGCAAATTAATGTATGGAGTTTTATGCAAAATGTTTTCTTTTACAGCAAGAAAGCATATGGGGGTGCGCTGTGAACAATTCAAACATAATAATTAACCATACTGTTTTTTTTTTTTTTTTTCTGACATAATCATGCAGAGTTTTTAGTAGAACACATGTGAAATTATTAACATGCTGTCATCCAGTCTTTTATATAGCATTACACAGAAAAAAATATTGGAATACATTGGAAAGAGTAATTTTAAATAGCAGAAGAATTTTTGAACTGACTGGCTAGGTTTCATCATCTCTCAGGCCTTTATCTGACTTACATACCTATACAGAGACTTTTTCTTCAGTCTTTTGATGGATTGCACTGGCAGGAGTTTTGTTGACAAAACTTTGCAGTAATTGTCTCACTACCCATGAATGTGTATATAAGTATCAGCATTTTTCCACTGTATAGTAACTACTGCTGTGGCTACTGTTACACTATTCCACTCTTGATTTTTTTCTGAAGCTTCATGACACAATTAAAACCCATGTGAGACTTAATAGTTTTCTTTCAGTCCCTATCCAGCTAGGCATTTACATGAACTTCGTTACCATAATAACCAATGATACATTTGTATTTATAGTACATGTATTGCCGACTGTCAGAAAGTGTGCTAAAACAGTTTTGTAAAACCAGAGAATCGGCTTACTGCTTATTCATCAGATAGGATAGTCTTCACAACGACATATGCCTTGAGCATGGGAAAGATACTTAAGAGAATTTGCTGAGAAAGCAGATGTTCCACTGGAAGTAAACTCTTATGTTAGTGTCGTCATACTAAAATTGCTGATAGGAGAGAGTGTTGATAAAATTCTTGAATCACTTTATTAATTCACTTTTTTTTACTAATGATCACAATTAATATTTATTTTTACAGCTCCCTAGTGTATGTTACAAGTTTCAGGTGTCATATTTCACATTAACTGGTTAGCATATGAATTTGCAAGCTTTTTTTGTAGTGTAGACCACAGTCTGAGGCAAGATTACTTCTTAGACCACTTCCTTTTCCACTCATGACATTAATGTATTGTACTAATGGTCCCTGTGATTATTACAGAAACTGCTTACAAAGAGAAAATAACAAGGAAAGCATTTAATGGATAATTTCTGCCTATGTAAAATGAAATATCTTTGATACAAGCTGTATCGGATCTGGCTGAGGCAGAGTTCATTTCCCCTTAGCAGCCCCCAGGGTGCTGTGCTTTGCATTGGCAGCTGGAAGGGTGTTGATAACACACCAGTGCTTTGGCTACTGCTGAGCAGTGCTGTCCCTCTAACATTCCCTCCACATCAAGGGGCTGGGAGGGAACAAGATCCTGGGAGGGGACACAACCAGGCCAGCTGACCCAAATTAACCAAAGGGACATTCCACACCATGGGGCATCAGCTCAGATATGAAAGGTAAGGGAAGGAGGAGGAAGGGGGGACGTTTGTTGTTCCACAATGTTTTCCTTCCAGAGCAAATGTGTGCTGAAGCCCCTTCTTCCCAGGAAGTGTCTGAACATTCCCTGCTGATGGGAAGTAGAGGCTGACTTTTCCTTCTGCTTATGTGAGCACAAACTTTGGCTTGATTTTTTTTTTCCTATAATAATGTGCCTGATCTCAACCTACGAGTTGTTTTCCATCTTATTCTCTCTCTCCTATCCTGCTGGGAAGGGGAGTGATAGAGCAGCTTGGTGGTTGCCTGATGCCCAGCCAAGGTCAAACCACTACACAAGTAAAACAACACAAAAGACATTTTCAACTAGCTTACTGCAGACCACCAAAAACTTTTCCAATATTTAAGTATAAAAGCCTCTAGCCTACTAAGAGTGTTGCACCATTTTCTCTATGGTAAGGTTGGAATTCACATCAGTTTTTTTTTACCAAATACCTAACACACCCTGCTATTGATACTAGGCAAAGATTTGAAGAAAAATTGAAGGCAACATTGGGCTTATGTACTAAGCGTAACTTTCAAGCTGGTAAAAATTACTGCTCTGATTACTATGACTGAGCTGAGATCAAACAAAGTATGGCATTTCAAAAAATACTTTTGTCTTACATTCTTTACTTTCTTATGAATGTCCAAGACAGTTATCCCTTGTCAATTCAAAAACATAAGTGTTTTATAAAAATATATGAAATATTTCAGGTTAATTATTTACATAGGTAGGTTTTGGCGTTAAAAGTTCTCATGGAGAACATTCAGGAGAGGAAAAAATATCCCAAGAAGAAATATTATGACTACTGATATAACAGAGCTTTTGTCTATACAAAATCTGAATCTTTCATGACATCAGGCAAGTTCATGTACAAGATGATGTGCTGATATTGGCAAGGTGTTTGACATCAATGACAAATTGTAAGTGATGCATTAAAATTTATTATGTCCTTGAAGTCTTTGCTTTCCCTGAATTTAAGTCACAATCTTAACTTCCTGTGTCATTAACTGTATGAAGACAAAACTCTTTTCTGACACTCAAAATAAATGTTAAAATGACACTTGTTATCAAAAAGTTGAAGCAATAGTTTATTATAGCTCTCCTAAACAGTGGCAGGCACCTGTAAAAATCCCAAGCACATGGACTAAAATGAAATAAGGAAGGAATTATTTACATTATCTTTCAATGTTTTTTTTACCTTCACCAAAATATTGTAAGCATCCATGATTGTTCAGTTTTCTAACTTTAGGAAATCAATATGGTACAGTTTTTATTCATTCTATTTATAACTTAATTTAGAATTTATGACCACACATAAATAGGGATCATCAATATCACAGACTACATGGAAACTTGTTCTACTACAAACTTCAGCTAAAAATAAAGATTTGAATGCCTGTCTGCAATTTTCCTCAAGATTATTTTCTCACTATAGTCGGGGGAAAGGGAAGGAGAAGGAAAGAAGCAAGGCAAGGCAAAATGTTTAGTTTACAGGATTTCTCCTGAAAAAGCAAAACTAACATGAATTGGAATTTACAGATAAAGAAAATCTGAAAAACTAAACGGTGCCAACAGGTCACTTGTGCTGTAATAGTGTTACACTTTCGCTTATGCTTCCAGTATGCTTTTTTATTGCCACTGAACAGTGAGTTGTTTTTTTGAAGTAGACAATCAATTTCACAAACCCTTCAAGTATTATGAAATAGAAGTGCCCTGGTGCTATTACGACATACCTATATGATTATAGATGAAGAGTATTTGGCATCAATTATGTCCTTCATGCCAGTTCCAAAACCTCAAAAAGAGCTGTTCTACAATCTTTGCCTTCCTCAGAGATATTTGCTTGGACTTCGTATGTGCAATCTGGAGTACATCACCCTTTAATAAATAATTTTGGTAAGGCACAAAGGTCAGAAGACAGTGCAAAAAATTACAGAGAATACTTTTACTCCTGACTATTCTGAATTATGGACAATAGAGAGCTGAGAAGAGAAGTTTTACAGAAGGACTGAGGATGATTGAAAATCTGGTGTGCTGCTGCATGTGTTGGTAGTAGTAGTTAAAATTGACCGAAAGCTTCAAGATCTGCCTCATGGTCGAATGCAGCATAATGAACACAGATGTCAGTGCATGAGAAAGTAAGAACTGAAGACATGGAAAGAAAGAGAACACAAAACTTGATTCTGAGGTGTCACAATCTCCCCAATATGATAATGTCACTCTTGTGAGACCCTTCCCTTCCTTATCATCTGCATACAGTCTGACAATAGGTGAATTAGAAAACATAAGTGTATAGGGAACTGTAACTTCAGGATTACCAGTTACACCTTAATTGAAAATCAAACAGTTTTAGATTTTTAGATTAAATAATGTAGTTGTTTTATTTGTGGGTTTGGGGTTTTTTTGAACTTCATCATAAACAATTAAATAAGAAGCAACTTACCTCAGAAATGTGATTTTAAGTCTTTCCTAAAGATCAATCCTTAAAGACACGGTAGAGAATGAAAACCTGAGTGAAGCTTGATTAAATTTCATTATAATTAATTGGTGCTTATTTTGTAATCACAGAGGTTCTTACTTCTTTGAAATGAATGTTTTTTCCTCCTGAGAAATTCGGCATGCTCAAACAGCACCAATCTTATTTCCCAGTTCATGAAAGTTGAGTAAGTTTTGTGAGCCTTTTTGCATTACATAATAAAACATGACATTGGGGTATGAGTGACATGACTTAATGTGACTTATTAAATATCTGCTTGTAAAACATATGGACTTATGGACTTATAAAATGTATATAAGACCAATTTTTTTCAAGGTAAAATAAGGAATCCATTTAGGAAAAAAGTATGTTTGCCTTTATTCTCATGCCTGCTTTCATTCATAATTTTCTTCTAAGCGTAACTAGAACTCCACAGCAATTGAGCATGTCACTATTAAAGTGTTGCAGGACTGCTCTAAAGGCAGTGACAAGAACACCGACCTCAAAGATGAGTAAAGAATTAACAGCTAATGGGATCTTCTGTACCGGAAACCAGGTATAGCTTTCAACAGACCTGTTCTGATTTTGCCTTAGACAGAAAAAGGTCAGCATAATAGCTGATAGTTATTGACAGCTACTTATTTAGGTTCAGATAATAGCTTTGGAAGTAAAATCACAAAGCTATTTTGGATGAGTGCTTAGAAACTTGGCAGCTAAATTGAAAATGCTCTTAGCTTGCATTTGTTGGCATTTTTATGAAGTCATTTTGTCGTTTTCTTTTATGGTGACTTGAATGTTGTTACCCATTATTCACTAGGATCTTATTTTGAAGAGCATAAAAACTAAATCACATTAAAAAGCAAATATGCAAAGCTAAGGAATGCTCCAGTTAACTAAAATGTAACTTTTGCAGCTTTTATGTCTCACCTATTTGTTCAGTTTGTGCCAAAGTGATTATTTTTATATTCCTTTAGAAAGTAAGATCACTGAGAAATTATGAAGAGATATTTTGAAATTACATAGGATATAGCTTAATAAAACTGGGGGTTTTTGTGTTGTAAGGTTCTTGAAAAATAAGAAAATTAAGTTATACTTTAGTGCAACCTTTGTTGTCAGAGGGAAAAGGCACAATTCTCCTGAGGTGAGACAAAGCAGCAGACAGCTTCCTAGCAGAGAGTCAGCATTACTACCACTCCCTTCAGTTTTCTCCATTGTCCTGCTGACTGAAAGCAGTACTCCAGTCGAGAGTTTTTTTGGCTAAAGAGAAGGATTAATATTGTAATAGAAGCATGAAATAAAGGACTGAAGGACAGGGATTGGTACCTAACTGCAAATTTCTAAAGAAAAGTTCAAAAATCAATTTTTGCTAGTACTAGTTACAGGATAAAAAATATTCAGAAGAGTTTGTGAGATAGTATCTTCCCAGCTTCACTGTTGAACTAAAAATAAGCAGCATATTGTGAAATTAAGTGAAAAAAGGAGCTTAAATTAAAAACCCATTAAAGCCCTCTGAATTCATTAAGCTTTAGAAAGCTGTTACTTCATTTGTATATTTAAAAACACTAATAGCTCCATAAGATTGCAAGTGTTTAATAAAACTTTCAGTTTGGGAGAAGGTAAAAGGCTCCTAAACATCCCCAAATAGCTGTTTCTAGTAGTTAGTTATGACCATCAAAAGAATCTCTTATTTACGACAGAATTTTTCCAGCTTTAGCTATTAGTTGTACTTTATCATGCTTCTGACTGCAAGATTAAAAGCAGCGTGTTAGCCAAAAATTTGGATGAAAACTAGGTAATAGATAGAGCCTAAAGGTGTCTTAAAGACTAGGAATTTTCATAGAGAAAGTGTGTGATGAAGGTGTGCTGCAGCAACTGATGATCAGGAAGAAAAGTCATAAAGAAATTAGCAGATTGTGAAGAGGTTTGTATGCAGCAAAGAGAACAATCTACATCATTTAGTAAACAAGTTATGGAATCACAGAATCATGTAATGGTTAGGGTTGGAAGTGACCTTAAAAATCATCTAGTTCCAAACCCTTGCTATGGGCTCCCACTAGCCCAGGTAACTCAGAGCCCCATACAGCCTGGTCTTGAACATCACCAGAAATGGGGAACCCACAGCTTTTCTGGTCAACCTGTTCCAATGCCTCAGCACCCTCACAGTGAAGAATTTCTTTTTAATATGTAATTAAAAAAATGCCCTCCTTCAGTTTGCCATTCATCTAATACAACTTAAGCTAACCTACATAAGCTAGGAGTTCCATTCGTGTTGTGGAACATGATCAAGTCAATAATGGAAATGTGCACCGACCAGTATACTCACTAGAACTGTAACAATATTCCAGAAGCAGATACAGTTCAAGAAGAAAGTTGAAAGATGTTACAGAATCTAAAGCGTCAGAAGAATGACTCAGTCTAGGAAATAAACTTTGCCAACAGAGCCAGCTAGCTTACTTTACACAACAAAAGCTGTGGAAGCACAAACACAATGCTGTCTTTAGGAATAATGTTAACTCAACAGAAGATTTCAGAATAGAAATTTTAACCTTCTTCAACAGACGAAGGTTGAAACTGGATGAATGTGCATCTGTCAGAGGTGCATGTTTTTCAAGCTTAATGCCTTGATTAAGTCTTCGGAATGTTAATGAGATTATTTCTCTGAAAAGAATCATTAATGAGTGGAATGTTTGATAGAAAGTCCAAGACCAGACAAGGAGTTGCAGTACTTCAAAAGCATCTTGAAATCTGCAAAAGTGCAGATTCAATATGAGTAGTAAAATTTGAAATATTTAGAGATGACATCTTGAGCCTCATTGAGTTTTCAGAAAGAAAAAGTTCTTCCTTAAATATACTACACAGAACCTATGCTAAAATGAAAACTAATATTAAAATATGTACAATAGAGATAAAAGGGATTTATTGCACTTTTTAAGAATACCCTAAAGACAACCATCTAAACAAACCCATCAGGCAATTTCTGAGTTCATGTAGCAATATTTCCTTCACTATTGATTGTACCTCTTCATCTTTGGCTCATGTTTCTTTACCATTATTACAACTGACAATAAAATACTAAAAGGAACAAAACTCTAGATAGGGGTAATAGTTTGTTACTGCTGCCTTACATATCTAAGAAATACAGGAAAAAATTTGATTCCCTGCTGTTAGAAAATTTACCTAATATCATGGTAGTTTCTTTTCTCTTACAGCTCTTACAGCAAGATAGATTTTTATAGCAGAAATACTGCAGCTCAATCAGTGCTACTGGCCATAAACCAAGAAATAATTTGTTCTTTTGAAAGTCATGCTGGATGAATGGAATATTCACTTCAGTTTTTACATCTGTTTCCTATCCTAAACATGGCATACTCTTCCTTTTTTACAGGGATACCATTTTCTACAAAGTCAGGATGCACCTGCTATAGTGAAAATAACCACTTTTGAACAATATTTTAAATGATCCTAATTTAAAGAAATATATTTTTTTCAATCATGTGACATTCAATAGCTCCTTCCTCTTCAACCATATGTTCCAGGATCATCCGTTTAATGTGGAACTATCCCACTGCACTCACATGGCAAAAAGAAGGCCACAAATCCGTATCCATTACACATCTGCGTATGTTCTTGATGCATTTCACTGGGCAGACAGACTGTTGATAATAGTTGAAAAGATGCCTGTGTGCAAATCTTCATGTGGGCACATTTGGACTTTTTAGGGCTGTATCCTTTTTATCAGTTATGTCCATGTGTAATCAAATTTTTATTGAAAAACCTTGAATACAAAGACGCTGCCTAGAATTCTGTTTCAGAAGAGTGCTACAGCTGTTCCTTAAACCCCTATACAGCTAACTTCTATAGAAACATTTTGGAAGTTACCCAAATATTCTATTGAATATTCAGTAAATAAAAAAAGACAACACAATGTTTATGCCATCAGATCTCTGGTAATTAAATTATCTCTTCATTTTTACAGATTGTGAAGAAGATCTTATACTTTGACCTAAATCACAGAGCTAAATGGGAGCAACACATGTATGGTACAGTTCTAACTGAAGATATCCCAGTACATATTAGCAGTTGCTAGACACACTGACAAACCCTAAGTTTATCCTCTTTATCTTCTTAAATTTAAATAAATTTGAAATATTTTCAAATTTAACCAGTTTGCTTAATCTAAAGGTTTTGTCATTTAAGTTTTTGAGTAGCAAAAATACATCCTACACAGCCAAATGGCTGGCAATAACAAATCCAGAGCTTGAGTTCTTCTTCAAGTTCACTGGAATCACTTTTATAATTCTGCTGTAATAACCAGGTACAGTCCCTAACTATAGAATCAAATATTAGGAATTTTTGTGTTTGGGGTTTTTTTTCAATTCCATGGGTGAAAGAGGACAGTATAAAATGTTCAGATACAAGTTAACTGTTTTATATGAATAAGAGCCTGTGTATTAATTCAGAGTAATATGGACCTGAAACGTTGCCAGAGATGTGAAAGTAGAAGAATTGCTGGGCCAATGACAAGTCACATGGTGATTCTAGTACACCAAGCAGAGAAGCTTTTTTCAGGACTTAGCACTGGAGCTGAACAGGACAAAAGTGGTACAGACCATTAGGGAAAGAGTACAAAAGAAAATTTAAGTTGTCCTCAAATGACATGTCTTTCTGCCAGCAATGTGAAGCCCTCTGAGTGTTATTTTGTAAACCTAATTGAGTAACAATTATTGAATATAAAACTCAGTGAAAATTACTAATTTTTCATTTAAAAAATTCAGTTAACAGGGATGTTCTTTGTATTCAAGGAGCACTGTTGCTGACCATCTCCTATTTGTCACATGAATTATTCAATAGATACCAGCAAAATTTGTGAAGTGATTTATTTATGAAAACATTTATTTGGTATTCAGCCAACACTCTGTCTCATGCTTGTTTGTAATGTCTAAACTGGAAAGTGTTCAATATCTGGGAAACAAACTGCTGCCTTATTTTACACCATGTTTTATCCTGATTTTCTGATGACCATAGCTCCCATGGACTCAAATTTCAATCCAACCACAAGAAGCATCTATGAGAGTATGGCAGAGGTCACTTTGTGTTTAGAGGATATAATTCTAAAACGATGGAACTCCTTCAGAAGGTTCTCTTAATAAATGTTATTAAGAGTTGTGCCAAAAAGTTACATTAAAAAATTAATTATCATCTGTAGATTTTTGTAGTGCCAAATTTGAAGATTAAATTCAATCATCAAAGAAAGGACAAAAACTACCAGGTTTAGTTCTGCATTCCGAGCTAGTTCTGCTTGTACCCAAACTGTACAGCTACTATTAAAACAGAGAATTTGTAAAAACATGTTAATTAAATAGGTCCAAAAAGAGCTCGGGGAAATAAGAAAATTAATTTGCATATTTCCCTGGCGTTCAAGGGGTTAATTAAAGTGCTTTAACATATTTTTATGATGACATTCAGCTGAGATGTGATCAGTAGCTGATTTTTCAAATAGTTGTATTAACTTGGGCTTTGATGATATGAATGGAAAAGAGAAAAATACTACCACAGAAAGCAAAAATTGCTACAAAAGAGATTTTTATCCCCGAGTAGCTTTCACCTTTAGCTCTATTTTCACATACTTTGGCTAGCTGAGTTTTTAGAAGCTCTGGACCTTTGTAAAAAGTGGAATGTCTAAACAATGGGAGGAAAAAATTACGTTAAATTGCTGGCTGCGTTATAAAATAAAATTAATTAACTAGTTCAGTGATAATGCAGTTTTTGGAAAAGCTTTGTGAGCACATCATAATAGTTGGAGGGAAAGTGGTCCATTTTCCTGCTAAATGTTCTTTATAGGTCATTTGTAGGTTCTAATTTTATAATAATTATACAGGAGTGCAGGATTATTTTTCCCCTAGTTCAAGCTGCTGCATGAATAACCAGGTAGAAGTGAAAATATATCTTGTAGGAGACAAAAAAATAAACCAATTACAAATCTCTATCTAAGTATCAATTATATAAGAGGAGCATTATTAGCTGCACATTAATGAAAACAGAGTGGATAATTTGAGCAATACATTTCTGAAAAGTACGCGCATATTCTTCAATTTTTATGTTGGAAAAAGTCATGTCAGATAAAGGCAATCACTACAGGGAGAGAAAGCAAAGCAAACAAAACCCCCTAAAAGCCAAAAAACCAAGCACAAACAAAACCAAATCTCATCAAATTTACAACCATTTAAACAAAAGGAAAAAAACCAAAGCCCATATAAGGCCAGTCTGTCATTTTCCACTGCACTGTCAGACACAACAACAAAGTCCATATGAAACAATCTTTATTTAGCCACATATTGTAACTCATTTAATCTCCCCACTTTTCAACCAGTCCTATGGTTGAAGGGGCCAGTTTCCCAAAAGCACTGAAAGTCCTTAGCAATAGATTGTGATCCTGCACAAAACATGTACAGTTAAACAGTAAATTCTACTGATAAACAGAATACGAGAAAGGAGAAAGGGTTTACAGGCCCCTCTCACCTAGTCGTGGCTTCCCAAATTTCACATGACCATGCTATTTCATACCAGAATGAACACACAGTATGCAAAGTCTCCGCTTCGTGACGCACATTCTCAACTGAAAACAGAAAATATTCTTCCCATCATATGTGAAACCCACACTTACAGTAATATGATTTGTCGATAGTATTTAGTTCCTTCAAAAGAAGAACCATCTTGGGCACATTCTGTTGTTGACCTGTTGAGAAAACCCTGAAAAGCACTGCTCTTGAGAGTAGTATCAAGTATCAAGGAAAATTCGTAGACCTGATTCTCACACACTACTCCGCTCTCTTAAGACCCCTCCTGGAGCACTGCGTCCAGCTCTGGGGCCCCAGCACAAGGATGTGGAACTTTTGGAGTGACTCCAGAGGAGGGTCACAAATACGATCTGAGGCCTGAAGAATCTCTCATATGAGAAAGACAGGGTGACAGAGCTGGGGCTGTTCAGCCTAGGGAAGAGAAGGCTCCAGGGAGTCCATATCGAACCTTCCAGTACCTAAAGGGCTCCGGCAAGAGAGCTGAAGAGGTGTTTTTCACAAGAGCATGTAGTGATAGGAGAAGGGGGAATGGCTTTAAACTGAAAGGGTGTGGAATGACATTAATTGTTAGGAAGAAATTCTTTACTGTGAAGGTGGTGAGGTACCAGAACAGGTTGCCAGGAGAAGTTATGGATGTCCCATCCCTGGAAGTGTTCAGTGCTAGGTTGG
Source organism: Parotia lawesii (assembly GCA_003713295.1). NCBI lineage: Eukaryota > Metazoa > Chordata > Aves > Passeriformes > Paradisaeidae > Parotia > Parotia lawesii. The sequence continues at coordinate 221,409 of RAHM01000284.1, read as the reverse complement.
ATGGAGCTCTGAGCAACCTGATCTAGTGAAAGATGTCCCTGCCCTTGGCAGGGGTTTGAAATAAGATTCTCTCTAATGTCCTTTCCACCACAAACCATTCTATGATTTTGATACTATGACTCTTTCAGTCTAAAATTCAATGAAATGTGGACAAAAGGTAAAAGGGCAGAAAGTAAATACCTGCCCCTTAACCCTCTGCATGAAGTGAAACTTGAAGAAGGGTTGTGGAAGAGCGCAGAGTGTTAAAAGTGGGTATGTATAGCCTGAATGCAAAAATGGAAAAGAAATTACTGCGAGAAGTTTCACGAAAGCATGATGATAAATTGTCATAAAAAATAGTGATTAAGACTGTTTGGTGACAAGGTGACAGCTGTAGGACTGAAATTTAAATACAGACTTCATCATCTGTATTTACTTCAGGCACAGGCTTTCATATTCTGATAAAAAAGTCATATTACAGTTTTTCTATAGAAAATAACAAGTTATAGCTGTGAGAATACAGTCCTGTTGTCAGCTGAGGTAGAAAAAGCATGATCTTCATTCAGTCACTGAAAGCTATGCTAATGTACAGTGAATAGGTTCTAGAATGTAAATTTAGCTGTGTTCATAAAAGCTTGAGCTGTGTGTTTCAGATAAGAGAAGAGCAAGAGTTAAATAAAAGAAGATGCTATTCCTGAAAAGGGAAACTCTGGGAAGGTGAAGGAGAAAGTCAACACTAGTGTTAGGTAGAAACTTCATCCACAAACAAATTACTAGTGACTCTTCAAATCAAGTTTAAAAACTCTCTGAGTCACTCTTAACAGCAGCTAAAATGTATGCTTTAGGTGGCTGGTAAGGTGGCAAAAGACATAACAATAAAATTACTTTGAGGAAATAATTTGAAAAGAGACAGTCTTAGTCTAGATTACCCTTGAATCAGATTATTTCTTCAGGCATTATCTTCTGAAACTTTTAATACGAGGAGGTAATGGAGAACACACCGTATATTTTTCCAAACAGTGTTTAGAATCTATCTCAAAATTATCAGCCCAATAAATAGAAAAGTCAACTCAGCCTACTTTCAAACTACATGAATAAGTCAATTCACAGCAGTTCCCATCTTCACAATGATCTACCACATACTGTTAGTACTAGGAGTACTGTTACAAAATTTATATATATGAGTGACAATGAATAAACAAATTAAAAATCCTTTTGAAAAGGCAGAGTCACATGGCAAGTATTTGTAGTTCATGTAGTTGGTCATGATCAATATCCTCCTGGTAAGAATTGCTTCTCCTGAAGTTTTACACTTTTTTCTTCCTATTATAATGCTTTAAAGAAAAGAAACCCTATTTCGTGACTAGCTCAATTAAAAGACAAATATTCCTACACTTTCAAGTTCATGGATACACAAGCAGAAAGAGCACAGTAGAAGACAGTAGCCTTTGTGGACACAAAACCCAAAGACTTTGGCCACCAGACAGATAGATAGATAGATATACTTGAAATGAAATTTAAAATTTCTTACAGTCATTGACCATCCTTTACATAGCTCCTTCAATCTGATGAGGTGTTCTGACCTATGGCTGAGAGATGTTATGTGCTTATGCAGTGAGAGTTCTAAAATTTTATGGGTATTTACTGAGAAAGAGTTAATGTTCCTTCAGTTAACCCCCTTTGATACTTTTAGTACTGTACATCCTCATTCTACATTAAGATTATATTTGTAGGGGGTTTAGTTCGATAACCGGGCAGAAACACCATCTTAATGTAGTGGTTTGGTTCAAAATATCTATTATTTACTTATTTACCTTCCGTGAGATAAGAATTAGGAGAAGGCAAAGCAGGCACAAAACTTAAAAGAATATAAAGAAGTTTATTAACAGACCTAAAAGAAAGAAAAAAAAGATTAAACCTTCAGAACACTTCCTCTCCCTCCACCTTTCTCCTTTCTCCTACTGGCAACGTAAACAAAACAACTCTTGAGATTTTTAGTCAGTTTACCACCTCTGTAATAATTTCTTTTTCAGTTCACTTAGGGAGAGGAGTCTCTCTTGCTCATGTTATGGAGACATCTCCACAAGAAACAGTCTCTCGTGGCTTTAATGTCACAGCAAGACGGCAGCCCGGGATGGTTCTCTGCTTGCATGTGAAAGTCTTTTCCCTCAACTTACAGCTTTTCCCACAACTGCTTCCAAGGGTTTGATCTTAGCTAATGAGGTATCATTTTAAGGATGAGCTGTTCAGAAGCAAAAAAGTTTTCTTCACCTATCAAGGTGCCTGAGAGGGGTAAGAACACTATCTTTGAAAAAACATCTTTATCTCTAGGAACAGAGGTCTTCTTCTTCCCTGGGATCTCTGTTCAAGTTTCTCATCAAATTACAGTTACTTTAACATTTGCTTATTTTAGCACAGGTACTTTTGCTCATGGTTGCAGTTTGAACATTCCACCCCCCCATACTTCCATGAAATTACAATGGGTATTTTGATGTACCGTAGTCCATCACCATAGCTTTACAATAGAATTTCAGCTTCTAGGATTGAAGCATCTTCTCATTCTCCTCTCTCTCAGGGTTTCAGCTCTTCTTTTTTACTGACTTTGGTGTCTCTATGGTGTTTTCTTCACATGCCTTCACCTTTCTTTTTCTTTTGACTTGGGAGAGGATTGATGTCTGAAGGCTTCATCTGTTCTGGGAGAATCTTACAGCACTAAAAGCGTAAATCTCACCCGGGTCTTGAAGCTGGAATTCACTTATGTGTGTTGGTAACATGATCTTCACCGGGCAGCAGCTTCAGATGAATTTCGGCCTCATTAAAGCTGGTCTGGCTGGCCGCGCCGCAGGCTGCCTGCACGGAGCAGGGCTGGGGGCGCCGGCCCGCACGGAGCCGTGGATGGAACAGGGCCGGCAGCTCCAGGGTGGCTGTCCCTGGCCAGGCCTGGCCAAGCAGGACCCGGCCCCGCTGGGCCAGGCTGCGAGCCTCCCCCAGTTACCTGTTCAAAAGACAGAAACCAAAAAAAGTTTCCCAGGGTTTGTTCGTTCTTAAAATGTGGATCACAGAGGCATGTCAAGCTCTTTAAGTGGCTTAAACAAGTCGTCAATTTTCAAACTAGCCAGTTGATTGATTCTGTGGGGTCTAAAGGAAGCAAAAGAATCACTTCCATGGCTGATGGAGCTCCTCCTTAACTAGAAACCCAAACTATGCTAAACTATGACAATATTACAGGCTGATATTCAAAATTAGTTTTCTTAGTCCTGAAGGGATTTCCTATTTATACAATATGGTCAAATTGTAAAAAAAAAACCGAAACAAAAAAGCCCCAAACAAAACCCAAAACAACAAAAATTACACCAGTGTAATTAGAAATAAACAGGTTTTTTTCTGCAATACTGTGTTCTATGTGGGTCAAACCCACTGTGGCTTTAGGCTCACAGATCAGTAAAAGAATTTCACCTTTCAACATTCTAAACTAACTTGCTTTGTTTAAAATCTGTCATCACTTTTCAGAGCAATTAAAGTTTTACCTGAAAGCCTCATGTTCCGGCTCAGGTTTTTGTAGGACACTGTTCACTGTGTCACTTTTGACACTGTTCACTGTTCACTGTGTCAAAACTCTTAGGGGTGGACCTACTTTGAGAGCAGATTGTCCTTAAGAACACAGAAGTAGGGTATGCTCACCAGTAACGATGATGTAACTGCAAGGAAAATCACAACAGAAGTAAGTAAATATTTGAATCTCAAGACAATATCATTCATGCAGCATATGCTATCTTGAATATTTTACCAGATTTCACAGCTGTTGACTGCCCAGAAGAGAAAGTTGGCAGACTCATTGCATGACACCATTATCTCAATAACAAGCTGTAAGGAGTCAATTTAATTTTGATTTCTGTCTCAACACTGTTTGTCAGAGGCATGTGGGGGAGTGGTTGCACACGTGCCACTTGCAGGAGGCAACTAGGAGAAGATGGGATTAAGCCTTGTCTCTGGGGGGACTTTGCCTGGCAAGAACTTCATGCCTCACACGGGACAGGCAGTCAGCAGGAGACCACCAGAAATACTGTACCCTCCAGAGAGGTTCTCCAATCAGATGGCAAAAAGTCTCCACCAATGGACTGCAATGGAAGCTTGGACTGGGCCAATGGTGTCATGTCAGCAGGCAGACCTTGGGAGGAGCCATAAAAGTAACTGTGTCACAAACTCTGGCGTCTTGCCTTTTCGGCCTTTTGCTTTTATCTTTTGCCCTGTCTCTAGCATGCTTTCGCTCTTTTTGCCCACACTCACTTGTCCTCCCTCTCGCTGGACGCTTGGCTGGACACCGGCTGACCTCCGAGCCTCCTGCTACCTGTCTTGATGCCCTATGTTCCTGTCTGACACCCTGCCTACTTTGTCCCTGCATTCCTGCCTGAGCCACCTGCCTCTAACCTTGCTTTGCTGATCCAGCCCGCCGTTGCGATCCCTGCCGTGGCCGTGTCCGGAGTTCTGCACCTCCTGCCTGATCCCCACTCACCGCATGTCCGGCCGCCCGTTGCCACAGGAGCCGCGCCTGTGCGGCCGCACCTCTCCGGGAGCTGTGCAGGCTCCCCAGCAGGCACCATGCACGCACCTCCTGCTGTTTGGACACTGATGGCACTCCCTGACCTTCTGGTGGTAATGCCCACTTTTTGTCTCGGTCTTCCCTCTCTCTCTGTTTCCCCAGCCCTTTTCATTTTCCTTCCTCCTTTTCTGTCTTTTCTACTCTTCTTTAGTAGGGCAATACCTTCTTTGTTACCAGTAAACAGTTCTCAGATATAATATTTGTCTTGTTTAACTTAATTTCATCCTAGAGCTTCTGTTTCAAAAGAACTCCCCACAGTTCCCCATAGTGGAACACAACACAAACTGACAAAACATAATGACAAAATGAAAAGTAAAAAAATATTTCCATGTGAGGAAGTGAGGAAACAATTACTTCAGGGATAGGTTATGAAAGGTTTTTCAAAGTAAACCTCCATGCACACATCTCTCCGCAGTGACCTTGACATGTAAAGGATCTGTGATTGATTTTGCCATCCCTACTCTTTAAGTCGAAAGAGAAATTAGAGGTAGAGGGTAGCAGGATGGAAAAAAAATGGAGTTACGTGATTTGAAGAATTTTATTTCGGCAAAATATGATTTTTAACATATTCAGGACTAAAAGGCCACACGTAATGTTAACTTCATATCTTTCTTTGATAAGCGAATTTAGTATTGAAATTCCAAAGCCTTCAGGGGAAGCTGTGTGAGGAGCAGCTGAGGTCACTTGGTCTGTTCAGCCTGGAGAAGAGGATACTGAAGACAGACCTCTTTGCAGCTACAATTTCCTCATCAGAGGAAGAGGAGGGGCAGACACCAATCTCTTCTCTGTGGTGATCAGTGACAGGACTCAAGGGAATGGCCTGAAGTTGTGTCAAGGGAGGTTTAGGTTGGATATTAGGAAAATATCCAACCCGTGTGTGGTCAGGCACTGGAACAGGCTCCCCAGGGAAGTGGTCATAGCATCAACCTCACAGAGTTCAAGAAACATTTGGACAATGCTCTCAGGCACATGGTGTGACTCTTGGGGATGGTGCAGTTCTGGGAGCTGGACTCAATGATCCTTGTGGGTCCCTTCCAACTCAGCAGATTCTGTGATTCTGTGAGTATTTTACAATTAGATTTCTCTACCTTGTGTGTAGGACCTTGGATCCAGGTTCTTAAGCTACAGCATTAGTGAAACTGACCCTGCGTCATAACATCTTCCCTCTCTGGGAAAACATACCTGCTGCAGTGGTCACATTACAGCTTTTGACACAAGATGCTAGGTTTGAAGAGCTCATGAAAGTTTGTGTGTTAAAGGCTTGTTTCAGATCAAAGACATTTTTTAATTGTCTTCACTTTGAGAACACAAGAAACAAGGACTAGATGCAATGTTCATGGATATAGTTCACCTTCTTTTTTTACTGTTCCTAGGTGAGTCTTGTACTTAACAATATTAAGAGGCACACTGTTATACTGCAGCAGCTTACCAAAGGATAGCACCCAGTCTGTCTTACTGCATCAAAAATTAATATTAAGGAACTCCAGTAGACACAGCAGTTGTTACTGGCCTTACTAGAAACAGCTCCTTTTTGAGAACACTCAGTGAACTAGTTTTTATGTGCGATATGTCCTTTCTGTTCCCTAAAATTCTGATCAAAATATCAGGAAATTTTAATACAGAGGGCAATAGTAATTCCATTACAAGCCTTTCACAAGTGAAGATTTAACTTCAGTATCACTTTCTTCCCAACACATACATTTCTTAAATCAAATTAGTATTTCTTCCATGACTAAACATTTTTAGATCCTTGTGTTCTTCTATTATCTACTTACACTTCCTTAATCAGCCTGTTTTTTTTCTTTATCAACCTACACCATTTTCTTGTTCATTTACTTGTGATGTTCTTTGAAGCAGTTTTCTTCCTTCTGAAACCTTCCCTAAAATACTTCTGTTTCACTCACAGACTGATTTCAAAGGAAAGTCTGAGTAGTTTACAGAATTTACAGCAATTTTCATTCTGTTGAAATAGACTAATCAATCTGTTGGAGCAGGAGGAAATACATTAATTTAAAAAAAAAAAAAAGAGAAAAAAGGAAGAAGGAAAAAAAAAAGAGAGAGAGAGATTACTTCTAAGTCTTTTCCTCAAAGTTTCTTTCAAGGATTCAGTTTAAAAAAAAAAATTACAGTTTTTTGCATGAAGAAGTCAACCTTTATTAACTAACTGCCAGTTCTGGTGGATAACATTATATTTTAGACTTTTAACATTGCATTAGTTACACCAGATAAATCAATATATAATGCTTCCTGCTTTCTTTTTGAAGAGATAAAGTTTGTGATTTCTGTAATGTTGCTGAGGTTCAAAAAGTTATTGAATCTGCTTTGCATAAGGCATTACTCACTCATGCATTTCAGGTATTTCAGAATGACAAAAAAAATTTAGTACCACATTCAACATTGAGATCTCTCATCTCATATTGCTTTCTAGTTGGACAGGCTTTACTTGTTCTATTATGCAAGAAAATCCATTGGTGACAAAGGGAGTTCAAGGCAAAATAAGAGAATATGCAGTGAAAATCTCCAGTGCAGATACTACAGATAATTTTTTCTTAGATTTACTAGGGTGAATCAACAGCTGCATGTCACATAGAAATATAGAGAAAATGTCATCCCAGGAACAATACTGAGGGATTAACTGGGAGGCAGTCAATTTATGCAACCATTGTGACATTGGGAGCTTTGCAGCGTATGACTGTTCCTCTTATTTCTGTAGGCCTCCTGTTGGAAGTTTGAGGAGAGTTTCTGTATAGAGAAGAGCTTTTATGTTTGAAATATTGGATGAAATATGAAATAACCTCCTGTCATACTGGAAGTTTCTCTTTAATGCCCCGCTGAATTTGTTCTTTCTGTGTATGAAAGCCTTGAAGCTCCGTAAATATATCCAGCAAATTCTTCTATATGAAAAAGGTATAAGCATTTTTTTTAAAAATCTTTATTTTTTAAATTTTTCTTCTTAGGCTCTAATCTCTCAGTGACCAAGTAAAGGCCAACTTACTCCTGGGAGGGCTTCACTGACATCAGCTAATATCAGTGAGTGCTGCTAGATGTAAACCATCAACTAACAGCCTCATGTCTCTGTGCATTTCAGTCGCATCAGAAGCTCTAGGAAAAGGTCCAATATTCAAGAAAAAGGAAAAAAAAAAAGAAAAAAGAAAAATAATCACAGTACTGTAAAATGAAGGCCAAGTTTAGTTCTACCTACCTCAATCAGAATGCCATTTATGTGTGTTTGAGTTCTGAAATGATATCTTAATGCTCATCTACTTTGAAAATAAAGCTCCATTAGAGTCATGCTACTTAATTTCACACCAAAAAAATGCTTGCTTAAGCTTTTGTATTTATTTCCTGAATTTGTGTCCAAAAAATTTTATTCACTGACAACCTCCCCTCAGTGGTACTAATGGAGAGTTCAAAAAGACATTTTCCAGAGTTACATTGTTTCATTAAAGACAAGTTCAGAAAGGAATGAAAAAATTCTTATTTAATCTCCTGCATATAACAAGCCATTACATTCAACCCATATTAGACTCAATAAGTTTGTGAAGATTAAATCATTCCTCAGAAGATAACCCATTACCAGAATTTCTATTCTCAGAGACTGGTGAAGTCAGAGGTACTGCTGTGTATGCATCTGGCATTACAAAAGGCCTTAGGAAACCATGTCTTCCCATGTCAGTCTGGTTGAATGTGTTTTTGAATATAAAATTTCCACATTGTTTTGACCTTTAACACTTGGAAAAGGCCTACTAAGAGGACTATGGGAAGACTGTCTTTACCATCTAAGTATATGAGCCCAAATACTTTATTCAAATACTCTGGTTTCGTTTCACATTTTGGTAAATACCAAAGTGTTTCAAAGAAAATAGTGAAGAGAGACAGAGAGAAGGACAGGCAGACAGACAGAAGGATAACTAAGAAAAGATGCATTAAACAATGTGTTTGGCTTCTTACATCATGCTTAAACATGTTTTCACATGACCTTCACATGGAATATTGGAAATTGCAGATGCTCAACTAGAGTTTCTTGAAAAGTCTGTTTTATCTAGAATATGAAAAAAGCCATAAAACCAGAGGGTCAAGTCTGATCAAGCATAAGAATTTAGGTAGGTGCCAGCAGAAAGAATTGTGATATTTCTTCTCCATGAAAAGTGATGATAGGATAATGGCATATTGTCCAAAAACATAACTTGGACCCAGGCTTTCTTTTTCATGTATTTACCTACCTAGTGTCATTTATTTCCTTATAGATTCCTTTGCCATTATATATTATACCTTAAATTTAAGTTTTTAGTTCTGGATTAATCGTCAGAAGACTTCATAAATAAACAACTGAGTTTTATATGGGTTTTATATGCACTCAGACAATTTTATTTCATCTGAAAAAAGCTCATTATTCAATGTGTAATATAAAAATTCATAACAGTTTTCCACATAACACATTGCTAACCCACAGACATTAAAAACCAAACATGCTTCAATGAATAATATGATCAAACACATAATTTAACTTCAAATACAACTGACAATGGGCAAAACAAAATTGACAATGCAAGACAAATATGCATTATACATCTTATGCATTTTATCCAGAGTTATTCTCATCATTCTAAAAAAAAGCAAATTAATCTGCTAAGAACAGAATCAACTGATGTCTGAAGAAGCACTAAATTAGAATCTAAAATAGCAGTTTCCTGTCCCAGCCACCACTGAGTAATTAAAATTTCAGTGTGTATCAGTAAAGAAGAGTAGCACAGTTGTCTTTCACATATTGATTATTATGCATGTGATCCTGCATTTCTTATTTGGTTGTTTGCTAGTCTTTGACTTGCAAATATTCCTACCTCAGCCCCTACCCTCAAACTCGCACCCCATTGTTTGGCCTACAAAGTATAACCTTAAAGAGCAAAGTCATAGAAGTTTACAGTTTTTCTTCTATGTAATTTCCCAAAATAAAAAATCTACTCAAAAAACTATGCAGATTTGTTCTTAATAAAGCAAAACTATGACCCCAAAAGTCGATACTGGCTAGTGGTGATCATACAGAGCCAAATGCATCTGGGTTTTTAGGTTTCAAAGGTTTTGTCAACTTGAGCAACAAGATTAAAAAGGTAAAATAAAATAATATAGCTACAAACCACTGTTTCTAATATATTATTGTGAATAATCCTAAGTGAAAAAAAATTATTTAAAAAAAATAAAATAAATTAGCTATTGATGTTTTTAAGCTGCATAACTTCAGGATCTTATGCATGAGAAAGAAATAGTTCCTATCTTGATTTTTTTTCTCTTTGTTGGGAGTAGAAATTTGAATTTGCACAGTGACGGGGTAAAAGAGAAAAGTAGGGATTTTACATAGGCAGAAATTAATATAAAAGTATGGAAAAATTATGCTTCTCTGGCTAACCCAAAATTATGTTAAATCTCTGTTTTAATGAAATTACAGCACTTCAAATTCTGTCACATATGGGAAGTCATAGTAGTCTGCATTGCAATGCCACACAAAATATTTTAACGTAATACCTACACAGTCACCTTTCACATCTTCAAGGATAGGACATCAAACATGTCATAATTAAAAGGTAATTCAAGGTGTCAGGACAGTACTTGCATTTCACCGTGGAATCCACAACTCAAATGCAATAGCAAAGTCTTTTAATTTTTAATCAGCAGAGACTAAGACATACCTAGATATTTACAATGCCTTCATTCCCAAACAGCAACCACAAAATACTGTTGAAATACATTGAAGAAAATGCAAGAAAGGAAAAAAAAAAAAAAAGAAATCCGAAGAGAAATGTTTTTAAAATTTCACAGAAATTTTCTTTAATGCTTGCAACACAATTATTTATATAAAGGCATAGAAGAATGATTATCAAACTATAATTATTGAACTTGTGACTACTCAAACGAGGAAACAATGTTAAAGATTGAGTAAGGGAGACATATCTGAGGAAATAAAACCTTTTTTGTCTTTGTGTACATTGACAGGGCACTTGCCAGAATTCCAGAAAAACAGATCATACATTTATCTGCTGTGCACTCTTTCCACAGGCTGCCATTTCAAAGACATTTAGCACTTCACACCACAAGGCAGTTACAAAAAGATACAGCAGATGTTTGATGGCATGGAGGGCAACAGGGTCCAGACAAATGTTTTGATCTGGAGAAAGGAATCCTTTTCTCACCAGCAACAACTATGAAATGAAGGAAACTGTTGAAAATGTTTTAGAGGTTATCTTTCAAAAGACAGGGCCAAAAATACATACGGCCTTCAAAAAAATAACTGCAGAAATATGTAGGTAGCTTATCCCTCAGAGCTGAAGAAAAATCCAGCAGTAGGCCAACTCTGCTCTTTAAATGGAGTATGAGGCTGACATGGTAACAGATCTGGGGTTGCACTCAGACAGCTTTTTTTAAACAATCAGAGCAACAGTACAAACAGAAAATAAGCAAGTACAAAAAAGAAAAAAAAATTAGAACAGGAAAAGAAACGGTAGAAAATTGTCAGAAACCAGTAGTCAGAATTGCAAGTGCAGGCTTGCAAATACTGGAGGACAAGCAGACTCTTCCCCAGGAGCCATGCAGAAGCCGTGGTTGTGATCTTTCAACTATCTTTCAAGTTATTGTGCTCATAACTAGATGATAAAAGTTGTGCTCAATATCTGTTATGAAACCAGGTGAAAAAGGTTAACCATATTTGAGGAATGTAGCCTGATTTAGACTATGTTGACCATTCAGAGCAGCTAGTCTTAATAAATTAAGCAGTCTTGAGTTGCTAAACTATGAGATACAGTTCCTTTAAGGACTTCAAGTCATCTTAACCATTTAAACTATATCAAAAGGAGAGATGATAGGGTTTTATAAAACACTTGGTACATGGATTCTTGAAAGATAAACTAGCATCTGAAAGTCCTACTGATTTCAACAAAAAATATCTGACCTTGGAGTCCTTTAAGAAACTCTTAAAATCCTGAAGGCAGTTTACATTTTCATTTTTCATTTAAAACCATAATATCAAAGACTCCTGTATCTGTGTTTTGTACTCTTTGTACAAAATATTTCAAATCAGTCCAGAGCCCGCAGCTGTGGATAAAGTGAAGCCATTCTAATTATGTGTCTTATGCCAAACAGGAATTACAATGGAAGTAACTCTTTTCTCCCACTCTTTTACAGCTTTAAAGCTTTGTTTACTGACCGAAGAGGAGCAACCATTACATTTAATTCAGATATATTTTAAAAAATGCAATGAAACACATAGTAGAAAATTTCCTCACACCCATCAGATATCACGTAACAACCAGGCAGGTGGGGTACCACTTGGCAAGGTCTAAGCTTTGGAGATAATTTTGGTGTTTACATGTTCCAAGATACATATGCTTCTGCATTCTGAAATTAAATTCACAGAAAAAAAATCACAGAAGTACAGTACGCTACTGTGGATTTCTTGTAGCAGTTAGTCCTAACAGGCAGTGTGAACTACTCCCATGAAGAGATCAAATTGTCTGCTAGGATTTACTTACTGGGGACTCGAAATGATCAGAAAGGGGTAGGATGGGAATATTTGCATATACTTGTTTAGTATTCTTTGCATTGCTTGTTACTGTCTTGTTACATCAGGCCAGGCATGAGATTGCTCTAACAGAATTTGGCAGTTTATGGCTAACACACTGAAAAAAAAAAAAAAGAGAGATGTAAATAAAGCCCCTGTAGTTTTCCTGCCCATTTCCCTCTCAGTCTTTCACGTGTAAACCCAAAACTCAAAGCTTGCCAAGTAAAACCACCCACCCCAAATACAAATCAAAATTTAAGGTGCCATGATTCTCACAACTGGCATTTCAAACAAATGAAAAGGTATTTATTCTACATAAAAACTCAAAGAAGTCTTAATAGGGACTCTTTGTCATATAGCAGCTGTTGGACATATAAGGTTGTTTCAAAAACATTGTAAGTATACGTTGTGCTACACTATTAAACTAACAAAGCCATATTTTTCCTTCTTCATAAACTCTTTCCTCATTTAGTATACAAAATGGATCGTTCTCATTTAATGATCAGTTTTTTGATATGCTGTTCTTTCTTCATCACTAATTGGATTGCCCTGGGCCTCAGATATCACATATTATTCCAGTGCTGTTCTGGTGACAAAGCTATTAATTTCCTCATGTGACTTTCTATACCACTTATTACTAGTTCATCCACCAGAATTTCTATTCAATTCAGTTGCAACTGAATATTAGTCCTGAGACCACTGACAGGCTGGTGCCCAGAAAAGAAGTAACACGTGGATGAAACTCAGGTTTTGCTCATTTGAGTTGTTGGGGGGTTTTTTTGTTAGAATGAAAAAGGTAGGGGAGGGGAGGGGAGGGGAGGGGAGGGGAAGGGAAGGGAAGGGAAGGGAAGGGAAGGGAAGGGAAGGGAAGGGAAGGGAAGGGAAGGGAAGGGAAAAAGATTCATTTAAGTAGAATGAGTAGCATCACAAAAGATCTGCCCAGGAGAATCAGGTCTGTCCTTCCTTCTGCCACAACTCACTGTGAGACACTTACTTTTGCTTTAATCCTCACGTACCACAAGGAAGATTCATGAATGCAAGATTCTTAAGACCAGTTGGTAGCAAAGAAAAATTTCCTCTTTTTTTAATAAATGGTTCACATTATTTTGCAACTTCTTGCCACAAAAATACAGCCTTAATTTTTCAGTTATTCCATTAAAGGCCAAAAATTTGTGCACTGTGAGACAGTACATTTTTAACAATCCTTATTTTATCTTTACTTTCTTCTTACCCTGTGGGATAGAATAAAAGATGTTAAATACTACTTATAGTCATAAATATGAATACCAAAAAAAAAGGATAAAAGTAGCATAGCAAGTAATGTTAGTTTTCCGACAAAATTTGCATCCAATAAATACAGAAACAGATAAGAGTCAAAAAAGTCTTAGCAGAGTTCTGGTAAGTAAATAGTAAAATCCATATATGTAACCACTAGGAACTTTTTATCTCCATTTCTTAAAGAATTTTCTTTCTATATAAGCTCTGAGATTCTGGAATTATGAAATGGGTGAAAAAGAAAAAGAAAAAACACAGGAATTCAGTTCTTGGTTTTCCAAGTGAAGAAACTGGCATAAATTGCATCTTAAAAAAGTTAGAAATTACAGACTGTGGTGTTGCACCTACCACTGTTTCCTTTGCTCTCTCTGGTTTTAGGTCCTACAAGTCATTGGTATCATGCATATCTAGATAACTGAATTCTGCCTAGCTCTGACAGTTGATATAAGGCTGTATAGGAAACTCAGAAGCTAGAAGGGTATGCAGGTTTTGTAAAAAGAAGGATTTTAACAATACTGAAAATGGTCTAAATATTATTTAAGAAACTGTTTTGCAGTCTCACATATAAAGAGGCTCTAGTAAGGGACATTAATGAGAAAAGCTTTTTCTAGTTAGCCTATAAATGTCATCTTATTTCTGTCAACAATTACTTTAATTGCAGCTGAAATTAATTACTTCTATTTTTATATTATCATGAGGCAGCATGATACAAATTGGTTTATAATATGAAATCGATATTTGATTAAAACTGTATTATTACAAGTGTGGCAATATTTTTGCTAGAGTTATTATGCCTTGCTCATAGTTTCTTTCCCCACTGTCAGCCATCTTCCCAATTCAAATAAAGCACTGCACTGCAATTCCAGTATCTTGGATCTGAACTATTTCAAAATAAAAGATCCCATTCTGAGGGAAACGCAGGTTTCTTTCATTGTTTGGAGACAGTAGAAGATGATAGATTTATTTATAACTTAGTCTTCTGATTTGTAGCATGTTATTTAGTCCACAGGAAAAAGAACTTTCAGACTTCTTCACTAATTCATTAATTCTGCACTGTGCTGTTTACCAAGGTTGTAAGAAAGCTATACTGTTTTCCTGGTGTAGCTGTTTCCTTGTGCCTGTTTGTAGCCATGATTCCTGGATTCTGTGGCTGCAGCCATGCAGCACAGTGTTGCAGACTGGTTTTAACCACCACATTTCGCTTATTTAACAAAACAGTCTGGCAGATCCAGCTGGTAACCCCATTTATTTCTCTGCAGACTTGATGCAGAAATAAAGGAAGAAATACAAAATAAAGGAAGCAACCTTAGCAAGACATGTAGATTTCATCTTGCAAACTAAGAGGTGAAAAAGGTTAGTAGGCTGAGACTTCAGAAATTGTTAGACTGTAGGAATAAAGGAGCTTTGTAGTCCATTAATTTTTTTAATAATTCCACTAGAATTATACTGAAAATATGTATTATTTAAATTCATTTGTTTGGTTTCATTCTATAGGTCCTTTCCAGAAAAAAAAAAAAGGCAACTTCATTTAAAGACACAAGAGTTTGAAGAACGAAGGGTTGTCACTATTATGCTATCTTTTAAGAATGAAATTGTCATTATCTTAAACTATTTCAATATACAGTAGTTTAAGACTGACTTGAAAGATGGAGGTTGTGTTGGGATCTTGTTTTCTGCATTAACATTAAATTCTATTTTCTGG
Source organism: Parotia lawesii (assembly GCA_003713295.1). Lineage (NCBI taxonomy): Eukaryota > Metazoa > Chordata > Aves > Passeriformes > Paradisaeidae > Parotia > Parotia lawesii. Next base: position 206,304 of record RAHM01000284.1, on the reverse strand, counting down.
AAGGAAGATTGTCATGTGAAAGGGGAAAATTTCCTCAAACCCTTTGCATTTGATGAGTCTGCCCATGCCTCAGGAAAACTGAGACCCCTGTGCCTGATCAGTCTGTCAGAATCCCATTACAGGGACTCTCTACTGAGCAGTTCAGCGGAACAGAGGGCAGTTTGACTAACTTGTTCAGGATGACTGGCCAACAGAAAGACTCCCTCTGGGACTCCACAATTTTATTTGAGTATGTTACCCACTATCAGCAACTGCTAATGCTCTTAAAGGACTCATACTGACAATTCAGAGAATAACACTCTTTATTAATAAAATTGTGAAAAGTTGGGGTTTGATGATTTCCAGTGATAGTATCTGATTGCAAAGATATATTTAAAGCAATATACAAACATGTTCTATCACTAAAAAAAACTAGCTCAAGATAATAGCTCAGAACACACAGACTATGGTTCTTACCCAATAGGTGTTCCTATGGAGAAGACAGGTTCAGCCCATTGACTAATCCCAGAAGTTATGCTGTAGTCTCCCCTAACTTCTCCACGTTCTAAACATACATTTATGCATATATTTCTTATATTTGGGTGGAGCTTGAGTGTCAAACATCATACTCAGTGAAGGGTGGTTGTATCTTGTAGGTTAGTAACATCAGTATTATATCTGAACTAACCTTGAGATGGAGATATACATCAGTATCAAATCTGAGGAGAGTGGTTTCATCCCAGCTGCTGGTTCAACAGCAAGACATCCACTTTTATCTCCATTGGTTGACAGCTGCTCTGCAGCTTATCAGATAAAAGTGCAACTGAGTTCCCTTCTCTAGAAGAGCTTCAATGGGGTCTGGCTGTGGTGTTTCCACTCCACTCCCCTCCACCCTCCATATAATCCCTCCGTAGCCTGTGTTGCATGTGGGAAGTTGGGCATGCTGACTGCATTCTACCCCGGGAGTAGCAACCTCATTTTCCCCTTTAGCATAAACTGCGGGGGAAGAGGGGCAGAGGGCATCCTGATCAGAATCTCTTCCTGTTAAAAGGTAATTTTAGCCCCAGTCTTTTTCCCACAAAGATACATCACAATAAGAGGCATTCAGAGGTTCCAAGATGCCAGTCCCATATTTTGCTTAGTGGAAATACTAAACGAGAACCCCACTGTAGAATCCCAGAAGATAAGGGGTTAATGTGTGAGTCTCAAACACCAGTCACTGGATGGTTGTGGAATCAGCCAAGGGTTTTTGGTGATAACTGTCTTGGTTTTGGAGACAAAATTTTAGGAGGAAATGTTCTGGAATGAGTACCTCCTCCAAAGGGAAAGGGCTGCCCCCTTTCCTCTGCCAATGACACAAATTGATAACAGCAGGTGAAAGTGAAAAAAATGAACTGCTTATTAACACAGAACACAACAGGAAAAAAAAGGAAAAAGCGGGGAGGGGGGTGTGCCCTCAAGGAATCAAAAAGGATTGAGTAAAATAGTTAGATGTTAACCTCAGAAATTTATCCTCTACCCACACACCTATACACCCACCCACAGCAGAACAGAAAAACTCAAAAAGACAATAAATGCCTGGAGAAGGAAAACACATGGGCTGGCAACTGGTCCCCCCCAGTCTCCGTTGGAGCCAGAGCCATTGGACAGACCCGCTGAACCAACCTGCACCCAGGGTCCCGCAGCTTCGGCCCTGCCCCTCGGGTCCATCTTAAAGACACAGCAGCCTTGGGCGTTAAGCGGACGGTTAAGGAATAAAGCAGCCTCATAACATCACCCCAGGACAA
>RAHM01000284.1:87365-203593 GCA_003713295.1 Parotia lawesii | reverse complement strand
TTTCTTTCTTTCTTTCTTTCTTTCTTTCTTTCTTTCTTTCTTTCTTTCTTTCTTTTCTTTCTTTTTCTCTCTTTCTCTCTTTCTCTCTCTCCTTCTCCCTCCTTCTCTCTCCTTCTCTCTTTTACTCTCTTTCTCTTTCTCCCCTTCTCTCTCTTTCTCCCCTCTCTCTCTTGCTGTCTTTCTCTTTAATTAATCTCTTTCTTTCTCACTTCTTTTTAATCTTCTTCCTTTATCCAAAACACTCTGCCGTGTGCTTACATAGTAGATCAGGAACTAACATACCTATTTCCATGCCAAGTGTGTTCTTTACTAATAAAACTTTTTTCATTAGTCTGGTTTTGCAGACCCTCTGATTTTTGTCCTTTCTTTCAACCACAAGCATTTGCAAATCTTGGGTGCTCTCTTTCGCTTTAGGGTAGTGTGTCACACGCACTGCTGGCATCCTGTTATGCTTTGTTTTTTCAGTTACTTTTGTTTGTGAAATGTTTGAGAGCATCACATGCAAGACATTGCTCAAAGATTGTCTTTGAGGATCACCACGTTCTTCCATTTCTTGGCCATCCTTAATGGTCAAAATGGAATACAATCCCTACAGATAGTACAGGAGATAGAAATAGCTTTGCCCCCACATTAGCCTGTTTCTCAGGGAGCTAGTATTTCTGATCATTATTAGTTCAATACTACTCTCATGAGGAATCTCTTTGTTAAACACAATGCCTCTTGAGGGCTGCCACAGGAAATCACTAAAGCAGTACAATGGTCCTATTCTAGAAAGAGCAATGTAACGCAAGAGGAAATATTTAAAGGAAGCTATTGGCAGAGACTTTGCTTTCTGGAATTTCTCACAACATTTAGAATCAGCTTGCATTTTTAACAGGCGTGCTGCCCAACACTGGCCGTGCATGATGCCTCGAATGACTAAAGAACAAAAGAGAAAGAAAAAAAGAGAAAAAAATTTTACAGACAGGCACAGTTGAATCCAAAGTCAGAAGAAACAGCAAAAGTAAATGAAAATAATAAAACTATTGAAAAGGTAAAGGAGTTTCTCACATTTAGTGTGTAGTAGCCAGCTAGCAATGCTCTATTTGTGCAAAGTAGACCAAATTCAAAGAATTGAAAATGTGTTTGGCAATCCCAGTAGAACATTCATTTGTCTGCAGCATAAACCCACAATTTTGAACAATTTAGTATGTCTAGCAAGCATCTTGGCTCAGGAGCAGCCTAGAAATAAACTAGACAGTTGATATTTCAGAACAAGATTGAAGTGCATTAGCAGAGCTGTGTGGGAGTTGTGTATAAAGCATCTGCTTGCATTTTGACTTGCTCAAACCAATGCCATTTACCTTTTGCTAAACTGGCCACAAAATTCCTGCATAAGAACTGGAGCAAGGGAGGTGAAAGGAGGAAAAGTGCCTTGTATATGAACTTCCAAATGCAGAATAGTATGCAACCAGCAAAAATTAATGGCTATGTTTTGTCTACTCTGAGCCAAAAATTCATAACATTCATAACTGTAGAGATGTCCAAGGAAAAAGAGTTTTACAAACAAATGGGAACCTTATCAAACATTAGCAAACTCAGAAACTTGCAATGAAAATTTATTCTGTTGTTAGATAGAACGTCCAGGAATCTGGATATACGATCATTGCACTGAAGTGGTTCCACTGTTGCAGAAGTGCCAGGTGTGGCCCTTTGTGACAGAGGCACATTCCAAGGGTCCTTGGTGATGCGGGGCCACATCAGCAGAGGGGCCATTGTGACACTGCAGGGTGTCACTGCCCTGACCCACACGGATCTCCTCTCAGCAGAGGTGCTCTGTTCCCTCGCAAGGAAGCAGCTCCCTGGAGACCTCTTCTGCAGAGGACGACAGAGATGCTGATGGAGGAGCAGGTGAACCTCAACTCTTGGGGCAACCGTCTTGAGCAGGGCACAGCCACAAGCTCTCAGAGCTTGAGGGCTGCCCTGCATCTCACCGCATCCAGCAAGATATACACCAAGTACAGGAGCCGGATTCCTGTACGAGTCTCCCACATGGCCTCCACTGGGAAGCAGAGGCCCAGCCAGCAGCCCACAGCCCTGCAGGACTGGGCAAACAGCATGTCTGTGTCAGCTCCCCTGGGAGAGCAGGACCCAGCACAGCCAGTGCTCTGTGAGACAGAGCCTTCTCAGAAGCTGGAGACAAGGAGACTGACAGGTAGCCATGCGTCCCATGAGACCTGTGTTGCATATAGGAGCCGTATCCCTGTACGAGTGTCCCACGTGGTCAGCACTGGGATCCAGAGGCCCAGCCAGCGGCCCGCAGCACAGCAGGACAGGGCACATGGCATGCCTGCATCAGCTTCCCCAGACAACCTGGGCCCAGCACTGGCATTGCTCTGTGAGACAGAGCCTGCCCAGGTGCTGAAGCCCAGGAGCCCAGTAGGCAGCCGCGCTTCCCATGAGACCTGCCTCAAGTACAGGAGTCGTATCCCTGTACGAGTGTCCCATGGGGTCTCCACCAGGCTCCAGAAGCCCAGCCAGTGGCCAAGAGCAGAGCAGCAGTGGGCACAAGGCACGGCTGTGCCAGCTGCCCTGGGCAGGCTTCCAGGGACAGGGTGCTGCAGGCAAGAGTCAGAGCAGGACCCAGCTGAGTCCTGTGCCCAAAGCAGGAGGCAAAACCTCAGCGGCACATTTCTGACAATGCCTGCAAAGACTGCTGAGAGCCTGAGCACCCTGTCTCGGGGGGAGCCCCTGCAGGAGCTGAACACAAGGTGCTTGGCCCATGCAGACCACAGACTGCCCCCGCTCAGGGAAGCCAGCCCAGTTCTCCAGAAGCTGGAGGGAATGCCCAGTTACCAGAGGGTGCTGGACTGGCTGGAAGCAAGCTTCCCAAAAGTAGAAGACAAGAGACACCAAGAGCTCACCCAAAGGGAACATGACAATGATGAAGAGCTGTCCCAAGGGCAAGAGGACAACAAGAAAGAGCTTTCTCCTGGGGAAGACAGCAATGATGAAGGCCCATCCCACGGAGAAGAGGATAAGGATGAAGAGCAGTCCCAAGGGCAAGAGGACAACAAGAAAGAGCTTTCTCCTGGGGAAGACAGCAATGATGAAGGCCCATCCCACGGAGAAGAGGATAAGGACGAAGAGTGGTCCCAAGGGCAAGACAGCAAACAGCTGTCCCAAGGGGAAAATGACATCAGCTACAACCTCTGGGACAACCCCTTGGGCCCGGTGAGTGAGCGGGACCCTGACACTGCTGCCCAGGAAGTGCTCAGCTGTCTCAGCACTTTGGGCCCTGAGGCAGCAGCAGAGGCAGTCGCTGAGCTGCCCAGCATGGCTCCTTCCACAGCCGGGACCATGGTCTCGAAGCCAGTGGGTGCTGCCCTGGCCAGAGCTGCCGAGGCACAAGAGGAGGCCATGGCAGCTTCTCCTGCCTTTGGCGAGCAGCTGAGAGCTGCAGGGGCAGAGAGCCAGGCAGCTGCCCTGCACAGCCCCAGCAGCACAGCCAGCTCTTTGCCCTGCTGGCCAGAAGCCCATAGCCCAAGTGGGCTGCAGGCTGTGCGCAGGCAACGTCCCTCGGGCTTCAGGCGGGCGCTCTGGGCTTTGATCAGACTGTGCCAGTGTTCCTGCATGGGGGGACGGCCTGAGGATTAGTGTCCCACTGCCAGCACTAGGCCAGGCCCCAGACAGGCTGGCTGGTCACCATCCCATGGGAGCAACACAGGTGGAGAGCTGCAGAAGATGGGAGGCCGGTGTATTAGTCTCAAACACCCATAGCCGGATGGCTGTGGAGTCAGCCAAGGTCTCTTGGTAAAAACACATAAGAGCTGTTGGCAATAACCAAGGACTCTTGGTGAGAACCGGACATGAGAAAGAAGAAGTTGTGACTGGAGGGAGGGGCCATACGGAGGAGGATACCAGTTTTCTGGGACGAACATCCTGCTTCTAGTCCCTGGAAAGAAGCACAGCCCAGGACAGCAGAAGGGCAGCAACAAGGCCAAGAAGAAAGTGTGGACTGCAGGGCAGAATCAAGACCACTCAAGAGCCCTGATGCCTCCGACCCACTTCCAGAAAGATCTTAAAGGACAGACTGTGCATGACAACAAGTTTGCACAGAAAGCAAGGAACCGGTCTTCAGGGCAGGGAAACCCCTCCATGCAAAGGACCCCCCTTGAGCCTGGGCAGTGTTCCCAAGACTCTGGACATGGCATCACCTGAATTGACTCTGGAACCAGGAATGAGATCCCCATTGGCTAGATCAACGCTGTAACCAGGAAGGAGATCCCCATTGGTGGGATTCACACTGGAACACAGAAGGAGATCCCCATTGGTGGGATCCATGCTGGAACCCGGAAGGAGATCCCCATTGGTGGGATTCACACTGGAACCTGGAAGGAGATCCCCATTGGTGGGATTCACACTGGAACCCGGAAGGAGATCCCCATTGGCGGGATTGTCACTGGAACACAGAAGGAGATCCCCATTGGTGTGATTGACACTGGAACACGGAAGGAGATCCCCATTGGTGGGATTCACACTGTGTCTTAGGGTGACTTTATGATGTGTATCCGCTATTGCTGCTCTATGCCCAGAAATTAATTTTGTGCCTTTCTGTGCCTTTAAACTGAGCCTGAGAGGTAGGAGAAAAAGCACCCTTCTTGCTTTTCAGCCAGCTTTCGGCTCCTTTTCTCCAGAGGGGGATGGAGNAATTAATTTTGTGCCTTTCTGTGCCTTTAAACTGAGCCTGAGAGGTAGGAGAAAAAAAAACTGAGTGAACTTTTCAAAACAGTTGTTCAAGGACACAGACACACACTCTGTGTTCTTCTGCTGCAGTAGCAAGAGTGGAGGAAGCACCCTTCTTGCTTTTCAGCCAGCTTTCGGCTCCTTTTCTCCAGAGGGGGATGGAGAGTTGAACTTTGTTTTCCTGGGACTTTGGTTTTTTCCCTTCTTCTCTTCTGGACTATTTCAACATCAGAACACCTCAGGAGAATTTTCCACCGAGGCCCTGGAGGTGGGTCCACACTGACCCATCTCCGAGGAGGAGGAGATAGACCAGACCTACAGAAGGTGAAAAAATGAAATCTGAAATCTGAAATCTTCCCACGTTTCTTTCTAGAGCGAGAGGTTTTATTATTTAGTATTATTATCCTTTTCCTGTGTGTTTGTTAAATAAACAGTTTTTATCTCTTTCACTTTACTCTGAGGAAAATGTCTTTTTTCCCGAACCTGGTGGGGGAGGGGGTGGTTGTAGCCTGCCTTCTATCAGAAGATGTTTTCCTCCAAATTTATCCAAACCAGCACACACTGGAACCTGGAAGGAGATCCCCGTTGGTAGGATTGTCACTGGAACCAGGACGGATGTCCCCATCAGCTAGATCCATGCTGGAACCACGACTGCTGATCTCTCTTTTTTCTCTTTCCTTCTTTCTTTGTCCTTTTCTTTCTCTCTCTCTCCCCACCTCTCTTTGACTCATCTCTTCTTCTGTCCCTCCTCTTTCACGCTACCCCTTTCTCCCTAACCTCCAGCCAGCTATAGATAAGGGTAGGTTAGGGATTTCTGTGGCATATGCAATTTACTAATAAAACTTGGTGAGTTTTTGCAGACCCTGTGACTTCTGCTGTTCCTTTAGATCACGAGCATTTATGAGTCTTGGGTGCTTCCTTCCCCGTGAGGGTGGATTCTCCAGGGGGTGACTTTGCCACGGACACACTACTCAAAGTCCTGTCTCAAGCAGTTTTCCTGCGGGGCCCAAGGAAAAGGAGTTTTACAAACAAACGGGAGCCTTATCAAACATCAGCAAACTCAGAAACTTGCAACGAAAATCTATTCTATTGTTATTAACTCCTCTTCCTTTTCCCTAGACAGGGTGGTAACTACTTCACAAACTGCTTCAGTGCCGGTCCCTTCCACAGAGCACGGTCCTTCAAGAGCAGAGTTCTCCAGTGTGGGTCCCTCACCATGCTGATCTTCAGTCTGCCTCACCATGGTCTAGGGGCTGGAGGGGTGTGGTGATTGAGGCACAGATCCAGACCGGCAGGGAATCTGAATCGTTTATTCAAAGGAACGAGCTGGTTTTATACACTTTTTCTAAGGCACAGTATTTCCTTACATGGCAATTCTTACTGTGCGACCTATCCCGTGTTGCCACATTACACACTTTCTGAATGTCCTTCTACGGGATCATCACTCGCTGTTCACCCGTCTGTCAGCTCCCAGCAGGCTTCTCTCCGTAGGGGTCTGCCACGTGACACCTTCTCCACCCAGGGTCCAGTGGAGACAAGATTCTCTGTGCCACCATGTGCTCCTTTGTGCTGCCATGTGCCTCTGCAGGCACGTCCCGCAGCTCGCAAACCAATTCTATCTTATCTCTCCCCACAGAGGGGAACCTCTGCTCCAGAACCTGGAGCACCTCCTCCTACTCCTTCTTCACTGGTGTCTGCAGGACTGTTGCTCATATATATATTCCTCTCCTCTGAATACTGTTCTCCAGCAGGGTCTTTTTTTCCTCTTCTTAACTACATAGTCCCACAGGTGCTACCACCGTTGCTGATGACCTCAGCCGTGACTGTTATCAGGTCAGTCTTGGAATTATCTGGCACTGTCCCTGTTAGACATCGCAGAAACTTCTGGCATCTCTCACAGAAGCCATCCAAGTAGCCTCCCTGCTACCAAAACCTTGTCATGTATGCAGAACCAATACAGCACTTCAACAATTAATAGAATCAGACTGTATGATTTTATAATCAACACCAGATGAAAACAGCACACTAGAAGTAAAACTGAGGTTGCTCTGAGGAGGCAACTTTTTTCACTTGCAAATTCGGTGAACACTGATTGACTGTGTTATTTTTAAAAAGATCAATATTGTTATTGGAGAAGAGAGAAAGACAAAATAGTTGTCCATTTGAACAATTCAATAAAAGTAGAAACGCTTAAAAAATTCCTCAAGAGGAATAATTACATTGAGAGGGTTTCATTGATGTGGAGATTATCTTGAAGTAAATTTCAGCATCAGAAGTCAATAACTACCCAGAGTGTTTCATCCTTATTTTGCCATTTTTCCACTAGAGACACATTTCTGCGGTAAGGACAGGATAAGGTAAATAACTAAAATCTGCCACAGTATTTTGAATAGGAAAACTAATTCTGTTTCTAATTGCTGGTTTTTTGATGTTGGTGGTGTTTGCTTATGTTATTCCCTGCTTTGACAGTCAACAGAAGGGATGAATTGTCAACAAAAAACTCTAGTTCTGTCCTGTATTCAGCCATGAAATATGATGCTCAATATCACCTATTAAATCTTGAGCACATGCTTATAATTGTTCAGACAGTTTCAAAACCTGAGAAGACTCAGTCCTACAACAAAACAGAGTTAAGAGAACTGGTCTCCTACTTTATTTTTGGTCTGATAAAAATCTGCTGGGTTAACAGTCATATTTAATACTTGGCTTTATTTTAAGTGGTTTTTTATATTAGGAAGGATTAGAATATTTCATAGCTATTAGTTTGTGTCTTACAAAAAATATAATATGAATTGGGATAGACAAAAACAATAAAGGAAATTATAGCTGAAGGAAAGCAAGATTTTTTTTTTAATCAGCAAACTAGATATTGTCATGGTTTACTAGTACTATATATATCTATATGATATCTTTTGTTCAGTCCTGGTTTTTTGGTCTCAAAGTCTTTGGCTACTTATACTGTATCACAGCATATATTCATAATAAAGGCAGAAAGAGTATATATTTTAAAAAACCAGTGAGATACTCTTAAATTTTAATATTGCACTGCCTTATGATTAGAAATACATTTAATAAGCATGCATGTTTATAATGCTGTAAACAATACTATATACTACACTGCTATACTATAGCACTACTATACTGCTATTTCTAAGCTACTTGAAGAAATCTCTCATCCATGGGTTTGGAAGCTGCCATATGTTCCTGAAACAATGAAAAGTTGTTTCTTTACCCAGGTGTGGAACTGCTTTTAAACTCAAAAACGAGATTAGAGTTTTTAAGAACTAGAAATTGGTGCATCCAATAGAAACAGATTAGAATTATGTTTATTTGGCCATAAAAGATACTTAAGTGATTATAAGTGGCTTCATATACTAGGATGAGTTTTTCTATACGTCAGCCAGACTAACAGTAACAGCTGCTTTTGTAGATGTTGACCAAAATAACTACTTTTGAGACAACTACACTTGAAAGTAAATGCATCCCTTCCCACACTAAGAAAATAGTGTTGATACTGGTATTTAGCATCATTTCACTAATCTATTTAAATTCAATCTTTTTGTTAATCTGTGGGAGTTTTCATACTTTTCAAGACCCACAGTTTGAGATTCGAACTACTCCAAAAGGTCTTAGGAGTAATATGAAGTTCTGTAGAATGGAGCCTGCCAGTAAGAGGATGTTTAGTCCCCCTGTACCCATTTGTTAGATTTACTAAAAGCATTTAAGTTTTAGAAAATTATTGTTAAATGTTCAGTTATTTCCATGCAAAGTTCATTTCATTCCAAATTCAGGTGTACATGTCTCAGTTCTTATTTTTAAAGACATTTATATCAGCAGAATTGAAACATAAGTAGTTTGGGCTAAATGCTCGATAATCATTATCCTGCCCTTACTTTTCTGTTGGTGGGGATACTCAGTCTCTTTGAATGATGCACCTCAACTCAGCACTGACGCCTGTACCTTGAAAACATGCCCCAGCAAATGTCCTCTGAAGATTTTCACACTCTTCTCATTCAGTATCTTTTTTTAGCAGCTCACTAGTGTCAAGATTACTTTTTTCCTTTAAAATCTATTCTTTGCCCACAGTGACAACTTATTTTTATGGGGCTGAAGGGCAAAAAGATAAGTAATCAGACTATCTTTGCAGATACAGTTTTAGAGGAAAGACACTACAAAATTCTTTTTTAACAATTGCTGCTGCAAAACCAAGAAACCATTAGATCTATGTGTGGTCCTGTTTTATACTAAATCTCTACAGAGAACTGAAAATGATTCAGTTGGTATAGTGTGTCTTAAAACCTACCATATTTACCTGTGTGAATTGGAGGATGACTCGTAAATAGATAAGAAATTATCTCATAGAAGCAGATTAGTTTTTTTCTCCCTAGGAAACAGAGCTTTCTGTACCAAAATTTAATTTACCAAGGAAGTATTTGGAGAAGTACCACACCAATCCATCTATACATCTTCTCTGATTGATAGAAAGACAGTCAATTAGAAAACAGTGATCATAGCATCCTTCACCATTTCTTTGTCTAAATTATCCCTTGGAGTATTTACCTTCCCTCTTTTTCTGTTACCTGTAAAGGCAGAGAGGAGAGGGCAAAAATGTTGTCTACATTGACTAAATTTATTGCGTGCTGGATGGTAGAACAGTAAGTTAAAACTCTTCCTTTTCTTTCCCCATTCCTAATTGCTGTTGTGGCCATAAGATCATCTATTTGCACACACCCTTGACCAGCTTGGTTTGTATCACTCAAATACGGCTGCATGAAATCTGGTAGCTTATTTTTTGCTAGTACCTTCCAGAATGCAGATGATGTTTTTTTAGAGAGGTGAAGGATCCACTACTGCTTATTTCAGGGTTTAATCGCTTCCACTGTTCAAAATCTATTTCTTGGTTTCATTCCAGTTTCTGCCTGTGGGTTTTTTTACGTCTTTCTCTGCCTGGAAAATTGCAAAGTACTTAAGCAATTGGCTTTTTCTCTCTGTGAAAGTACTTATAAACTGCAATCAAGTCACTTCTCAGGCTTTTCTCTCAAATGTAAAGTGTGAACTCTTTATGTATGTCTGTGATAAACATTACTTCTGCCTCTTGGAAGTGACTCTTCTGTGACTCTTTTTTCCACTTTGCCCAATTCCATATGTTGAATTTTAAAGTGTGAGTGTACGAACCCTACATACTTGTTTTGATAATGCCCAATTTGTATGCAACAGAAAAGGTCACTTATCTTTTTTAACTTACTCTGTACAAGCAGATGATAAGGTCACAAATCGGGGTCAAAGGGAGGTTTAAAATCAGTTATTCAATTTCTGTGATCCTTTAACATGTATTATTTCTTTACTATACCAGCTTAAGCATTTATGTATGCTAAAATTCACAGAATGTCTTGTTTCCAATATTTTGATGAAGGAAAGTACACCCCAAAACAGACCATCACCAGTTTTCTCTTATAGATCCCCATTTATAAGACCAGTACCTTAAAAAAAAAGGTGAATTATTGCTTGGAAAAACTCACAAAGATAAAAAAAATCCACGTTATGAGAAACTTAACCACAAACTGTACTTACCTCTTTATGCAGAATATACAACTCTTTCTGTCCTATGTGCAAGGGGCTCTATTTTTATTAAAAACAAAAGTCACATTTTTTTCCAGCAAAATAAAGCAGAACCAGAGTTAACTTACAGTTAATATAATTTGGCTAACATTTTTATGATATCAGTTGCTGTCAATTATGTATTCTGCACAGTGTAGTTGAAACAATTTGCATAGAATAAATTACTAGTTATTCTGAAACTATTTTCTCATAGCACAGTACTCTAAATGTGCTATAATTGCCTCTGATATCTCTCTGACAGGTTTTGGTATTTCATACTCATTGAATGAACAAAGCATGCACTCTATCCAGCAGGGTGCATTAAGAATAAAATGAAATCTGGCACTGACATGCCACTTCCATTGATATTCATGAAGGAAAATGTAGTTTAGCAGCTCAGTCCAAGACTCCTCAAAGTGAATGGGAAGAGTCACAGCAACATCTATGACAGCTGAATCACAAACAGAGGCCCAGCAGAGGCAAGCTACCTATGGCACATGAAAATGAGACAGCAAGCCCAGCACCCATACTGGATGAAAAATAACAAGACTGTTCTTAACCGTGTTAATCTGTCTTGCAGTAAATATCTAATGGCCTTCTGCTTAAGTTCAAATAAATAACCAAGTCCTCTCATAAATTATTCAGCCATTTCTGTGCTACCGGTTATGTACCAGACACATTTCTTTGACTGTCAGCACACATGCCCCGTTAGCATTCTTGTAGCAACTTTTTATTTTTGAATGAAAACAAAGTCCATTTCATTTCTACTTTTATTTTTTCTTTTTATGAATTTATTTTTTTTTTGTTGCTGTGGTAACATCCAATGTCACTGAGACCAAAATAGCAACAGAAGTTTATGATACCAAATGAATGGGATTTTAATGAATGTTTCTGACATATAAAATAATACCAGTACCAGAAAAAATTTTTTACCTTTTTGACTGCATATTTCAAATAAAATTTTATGGATTTTGGAACAGTTTGAATTTTGGAAAAATATATTCCAAACCTCAAAGGTGTTTTGAGCATCTCAGTTGTCTTTATTTCTGTATGTGTCTTTATTTCACTGTTTCCAACAAAAGCTTGCACCAAGAATTTTCAATATTTTGACAGATACCTATTCTACTTCTTGGGCATGACTCCTATAAACACACTGGGACACACCTTGCAAGCTACCTCCAAGACTGTAACATATTAATTCATAAGAATTTCTCCAACTTCAGTGCTTTCCCTAAATTATTACTGAAGTTATTACTTTAATGGAATTGATAGAATTAAAGAATGGCCTGTGTTGAAAAGCACCTTAGAGACTGTTTAGTTCCAAACCCCCTGCCATGGACAAGGACACCTTCCACTACATCTGGTTACTCAGAGCCCCATCCAACTAGGCCTTGAACACTGGCAGGAGTGGAGTATCCATAGCTTCTCTGGGCAGCCTTTTCCAGTGCCTCACCACTCCCACAGTAAAGAAATTCTTCCTAGTATCTAATCTAAACCTGCCCTCTAAACCTGTCCTATCACTACATGCTCTTTTAAATAGTGTCTCTCTATTGTAGTCTCCCTTCAGGTACCAGAAGGCTGCAGTTAGATACACCCTGATGCTCTTTTTCAGGCTGAACAGTCCCAGTTCTCTCAGATGTTCCTTACAGGAGAGGTGCTCCATCCCTGTAACTCATCTTGTTGGCCTTCATCTAGACTTTCTCCAACAGTTCCATGTCCTTCCTGTGATGGATCCCAGAGCTGGATGCAGCTGGATTATCCATAGAGTAAAAGTTGCATGTGCACTTAGGTTATGAATCCAGGTCCAGTTTTTTGGTTTAATTTCCCTCCATTTAATGAACATTTTCCATTTAATTTAACTGAGACTTGATTTAGTCTTCCCGAATAGCACTAATTCTCTTTCTCATTTTTATGAGGAATTTGTTGCTTTTGATCTACTTCAAGTTGGCGTGAAGTTCCTGACCTGTTACTGTCAAGAAGCACAGCTTACACCTATGTCATTTCAGTCAGTGATCCTTGTCAAAAAGCTTCATACTGGTAACAAAGCAGTTTTAGGCTTGCCAGAAGTGTAGTATTTTCAACTGTATTTATAAAGGAAACACTTTTGGGATAATCTAGGATGCTTCAATATGTGACCATCTGGTTGTAAAATTAGGGAAAAAAGCTTCAGCATTGCTTAGTATAATCCATTTTCCAAAACTCCTAACCTTTTTATTGCCATTTAAAGCTAGGGATAGTAAAATTGACACGATTATTCTAGTGCAAATTTTAAAAAACTGGGGAAAAATATGCTTTTTCTATAAATACAAATATCTTCTTCAATCAGGGTTAATTTCTTCATACTGCATGGAAGTTACAAACCAACCAATTAACCTATCTTTGCCTCTACTTACACACCAATTCTTGATAAGTATAATCACTATGCAAGTTATTAAATAGGGTAATCACTATGCAAGTTATTAAATAGGGTGATCACTATACAAGTTATTAAATAGGTAATTAATCATGAAACAAACTATTCTATTGGCAAGATCAATTCATACTTCATACTGTTTTGAAGATCTGAATACAGGGTTTAATTTCTTTCCCTGCTTTCCCCTGCATATTGCAGAGTGCTAGTTTTAGAAGCTGTATAATGCTTTCTATTAATAATATATGTGTAATTCCTTTGAGATAAATATCTACTAAAGTTAAAAGTCTTTATGAAGTCCTACTGACTGCCAGTTTGAAGGCAATTTCTTAGGAAATAGTTCAGAAACTTTATTTTCAAAACCTTTATCAACACATTTCCTTAGTGTTAGGTTATTGACCGATACTAGAAAATAAATTACTTCAAAGCAATCTTTTTCCTAGACAACGTTGGTTTTGTGAAATTAGAATGGTCTGATGTAAAGCCCATTTAGTTTTGACAACAGATATAATTCTTTGCTGAGACAAGAAAGGCCATTTAAGTTATTCTAACGTGTAATATTCTCCACTATCCAAGCATTGCAAATCAGTTCAATACATCTAGATTTACATTTTTCATGAAATCTCCCCTCTTCTCAAATGGCAGAGAACTTGCATGATCTCAAAGGAGATACCTTACAGCTCATACATCATAGGATTTGTATTTCCTCCACCAACCATACTAGACAGAAGTCAAAACTAGTTTCAGAGCCTCATTCAAGAAAATCAGCAACTTGCAAAAATGCAGTTCACATACAATCAACTTGAAATCAATTATGTTAATCAGTTTAAACCAAATTTTAGGTTAGAAACAGGTCTGAATGAAATTATTACTGAAAGTTTTGTTCTCAGAAAAACCTTTTTAGATTTTTATATTAACCAAAGGTAAGTCTACTTATCCTTAAGGAATATACATTCTAAATTTATTTCAGCTCAAACAGATGCCTGAAAATCTTCAGGAAGAATAATATTAGTTATAAGTTCATAACCCTTGGCGTCTTCTAAATGCTTTGGAAAAGGAAACATATTTTGTGTTACAAAATGTGTTGTACAGGGCATGAGCAAGGAATAAAGGAAGTGTTCTGCCATGCATTCTGAAATCCAGAAACTTGTTTGCCATTCTGTCTCATACATGTAATTTCCTTCCGTTTAAGGTTTTCCTGCACACAAACGCAGTCATCTGTCATTTATTTCTCCGTGCAGGAGAAAATAACCTACAGAGAAAATAACATACAGAGTAGCTGCAGTGTGAAAATTGAGTAGCAAATATAGGGGAAAACCCGACTCAGTGCCACATATATGCAGAGAAGCCACATACACAAAGGAAACATCTCAGTGACACCAAAGAGCAGAAAGATCTCCTTGAAAAATGTGGCTCAGCTGACTAAAACCTGTCCCTTAAAAGCCTGCCATAACCATGGGAGCTCTAAAGTTGTACTTTAATGTTCTGTGTATCTATTACAGTGTTATTTTACAGCTGTGAAATAGATTTTTAGAGCAAATATATAACATTCTGCTAAGTGGCTTTTAACCTTAGTCTTTTCCAGCTATACCTTTGCACCCCAGAATTCACCAATTGTCTAGATTTCATCTACCTCTACAGAAGGATTTTAAAAATAAGCCTTTCAGCTTTATCCCTTGAAAAATGGGAAAATATTTTGAAAAAATATTAGAAAGAATCTCTGGATTTTCTCACTCTCCAAAAATAAAAAAAAAGGAATGATAACTTTTATTCTTTACTGTGTTTTCCAAATTTTTCAATTCTGACACAGAGTTCTCACAAAAACTGTTGCCTTGTCAAGACCCTGGGACAAAGACAAGAGAAGTGTACACTGTATAACACCATTTCCCATTAATATGCTGAGTTTTGTGGGCGATCTGCATTCCCTCTCCTTAAAAAGGCAAAACCATCACACTCAGCCTGTGAGAGTTCTAGAATCTTCAAAAGATAAAAAATGAAATCAGGAAAGGCAATTGTTGAGGAAATGCTAGCAGATATATTTTTGTTAGTCTTCAGCAGGCCTAGGCTTTTCCTTTATTCATGTCATAAAACATAGCATAGACCTCCTTTACAGCACAGCATTGATCACTAAGTTGATTGTCAACATATGAGGTATTATTTCATGGCCATCCTACAGTTTTGACAGGGACACCTGAGCAGAGCACCTCAGTGAAAACCAAAGACAAAATACAAGCTGTGCCTGAGAGACTACCACTCGGAATGGGCAATAGTTTGTCTGGAGCAGAGGTTATCAATAACCATTTCCATTTCCCAGCACAAGAGTTTCCCTACAATACTGTGATTCAGGCTCTCATGAGAAGGTTAATTTAAACCAAAAGCAGTTACAAAGTCAAAAATATCAAAAACCCCACAAGTGTTAGTCTTTAGTAGCACGTCCCATGAGAATGAGAAAGAAGAATAACAAACAATGTAACTAGTGCAAATTCATTTGGCTGAACCATATTTGAATTGCATTGAACGTGGCAGCAGCAAAGGCAGGTAAGAAAGCCTTCTTCCCCCTTGAAACCTTGCTTTAAAAGTCTACACCGAGTGTGATACAGCCTGAGGCTAAATACCAGCATGTAGAGAAATAGATGACAGCTCTGTTCATTTCAGTTTTTCAAACTTCATCTCAAAGCTCTCATTCAGTATGTGTTGAAAGCAGAAAAAACCACAGCAACTATAATTCTAAGACTTGCAGAAAAGCATGCATACATAATGTGCAAGCCTTCAGCATTTTCTATGTATTGTTATGGTTTGATGTGCTCACAGAACTTGAATTGAAGGGGAAAGCATATGTACATTTCAGCCCATAAACAGACAAGAAAAGGAGTGTCAAGTACCTCATACAAAGTAGTAAGGCAAAACAGTCTTTTCCAATGACTCTTGGCAGATATGTGTATATGCAGGTATGTATGCAGGCTCATACTGTCAGTCAAATTAAAACTGACAAGTGATAACTTTGCACTGCATGATGTTTTGCAAATTTGATGAACCCACAGCAGGACCTAGAAACTCTTAATCTTTGCATTTAACTTTAAATAAGTAATTGCCTTTTATTAAACTGTGAGCAGCACGGACTTAAATTTCAGCTAGAACCTTGAAGTTTCATGTTATTCTTTGTTCCAAACTACCAATGTAAAAGCCCAACGCCAGTGTCAGTTACAAATAGATGCAATACAGATAGGAACCTGGGAATCTCCTCTACATTCCAGTTTATAGTATACTTATTGGACTGGTTCACAGTTCAGAATACATATACCTTAAATAACACGATAAATGTTTAACAAATCCACATCTAAATTTAAGGTTTGGAAACAGTTTGTAAATGTTTGTAATGACAGTATTCTTCACGTTTCTTTTAATGACAGTATTCTTCAAATTCCTTTTTTAAAAAATTGACTGTTCACAGTGCTTCCATATATGATTCATGTTCCTGTTCTCAGGGACATTTGGAAGAAAGGACACATCCTTTTATTGGTATCCATTTCTGCAGGATTCATGAAAAGGCCTTTTACTTAATAAACTTAGATGCTCTTAGAAGTAAGAGCATCTATTGTCCCTTTGAGAAATTCTTTCAAAAATGGAAATCTTTTCGAATGCTTATAATGCATGAGTCCAATTCAAGAAGAGGTGACTGCTGTCTCACAGATTAGACTATTGACAATAGCTTCCTTTATGAAGAAGTAAACTACTATCTAGCTCTAGGTTTGGGGTTTTGAGACCAATATCAGGCAATGCTTAGGAGCTGTTAAAGACATCCTATTTATTCTCTTTGGACCATATTGGTCGTACTTTTATAGTTATTAATACAAAATAGGGAACAGCCGTTAAATCTTCTAAGGCCTCTAGGTGAAGCACAAGAGCATAAGAAAACATTTTAAACTCTTGGGTGACATCTGGAGCTTTAGATTATAATGTTTTTGACATTTCCTTCTCAGTTCATCATATTCCAACTTTGTATATGGTATTTCTTTTACCTTCATTTGATCCTTCTTAGTCTTCATAGATATTCTGCATTCTTGTGCTTGCACCTACTTGCTACCACACTGAAAGCAAGTCAAGGTGAAGAGGCTAGCACAAAGCACTGCATTGTTTTTTTGATCAGTGTTGATTTTTTCTTAACGATGTGTACTCTCAGCTCGCCTGTTTATTATATTTTGTTTGCAACTGAACCACTCTCTGAGAACTCATCATTACCTTGCCTGGTCATCAAAGGTTTTAAGGGTGCAGCAATTTATGTTTTTTACTGAATAATTCACCTGATGCTTAAGAGGTCAATGTAAATTACCAAAGGCCTGTAATTTAAACAATTGCTGGCTTTCTGCTTCACAAGTTTGATGGACATCTTAATGGTATGACTAAGATTGTTGAGGAACACAACGATCACCCTTTATAAAGAGCTCACAGCTGCAAACACTCTCACAATAAGCTTCAAATTACGGTTGTGTTTTCTGAAACTAGATTTGTATTTTCTGTCAGATATATTTAATACCTGCAGAATGCTTCTGCCACATGTGTCATTAACTTCACCTGAAATGTAATGATCCATCCCTTGTAAAATTACATCAAATGGTATGACAATTTTCTGCAATGAACTCCTGATATTGCAAAGGTTGTGTTTTATTGAAGCTTTTCTTTAGGATTTCCACTAACAAAACTGTGAGAAACTGTTGATAGTTTCACATGAAATTATTTGCACAGACAATGACAAATTCTTGATTAAACAATCTGGCAACGAATTTTCATTAAATTGAAAAGCGATTAAATTATATAGACTTACATTACTTTAGCACTCAGGCTGCAATATACATTTAATAGTTGCTAAGCATTCTTCTGATGTCTAAACTATTTCTAGACAGAGACAAAATAGATTTTGTAATAAAAGTAGAATTAAAGAAAATAAAGTAATAGGAATCTCTTAATTTTTATTCACTTTATTTTGTACCATCTGTATGCTAAGGACTTTGTAAATGGTATAGTAAACAAGTGCACATATGGACAGGAATATATGCCAAAAAATTCTCCAGCAAACTGAGAAGTTAAAGTCAAATGATAGGTAGATAGATATCTTTTTTTCTGCTAACAGGTGACTTCTATTTCTGGTGTGTTTACTGGATTTTTGGGATTTGGGATGTTTGTTTTTAAATTAATATCATCCTTTATTTCATCCACTTAGTAAGATTTTAATTTTGTCACAAGACTTCAAAGAGACCAGAAAGCAATGCAAAAAGCCCTGCCACTTTTGGAAAGGACTTGTAAATACTGTTAGCTGCATTAGTAATTATATTTTACCATGCTTTGCAAGTTATGAATTATAGGGATAGGCACTCTATCTGTACTCTGCTAGCACTGCCTTCTGGGGTGTCTAACTGATGCTAGCATTATTCAGCATACATATGATGGGAAGCTTTTCCTTACTCTTAATGCACAGTGCAGCCAGGTTTAAGCAGCACAGAAAATTATTTCCCCCTCACGTAAGAGCTAAAGAGAGCAAGGCATTAGCAATTTCAGGGTGTTGTTGGACTAGCATCCACAAGTCAGGCCCAAATGAGGTGACAAAATTGCCTTTCCTTCTAGCATCATCCTGTGCTGAAGTTTCTGTTAAGGGATGAAGAACCTCAGTGCAAAGGGTTGGACCATGGGGGTGATCAGAGTGTCTGCTTGAAAGTCAAAATGCCCATGCCCTAAAGGCTTACTGGCCCTAGAATCTTGTATCAGTACTATCAAATATGCAAATCAATATTCAAAAAGTATCCACCTCTTATGAGGAGCATATCAATTTGGCCTCTGATATCTGGGTTGGAAAATAACAAGTCTTGCAGGTAACATTCAAGTTAAACCTACTGGAAGCCACTTTAACTCAGGCAAAGACATATATAGAGTCTCTGCCTACCTCAGAGCACAAGAGATCTGAGGTAATAGGAGACTTTCCCTCCTTTATTTTGCTGAGAACTCTATGAAGTGTTTTCAGCCAACTCTGAATGCTTCTTCAAGTTCCACCAGTAGAAACATGCTTTTGCCTGCTTAGATGTGGGGTGTAGGCTGGCAGCAACAGAAATAAAAAGTAAAATAAAAATTCCTTCTGTCTTCTGGGTTTTTTATATGACTAACCACTAAAACATGGAGTGGAAAACCTGGACTGCGTGGGTGAGAGCCCTGTCCCTGATCCTTCCTATGTCAACTCTTCTTGTGCCAGAGCATGAGTTCAGCCTCCAGGCCAATCATTTACAGCTGTGAAAGACACTTGTACCTGGAGTCAAGCAACTCATGGCAATTCCCGAGGAGATATAAATAAGTTCAAGGGGCATCTACAGAGGAATAACAGTGTGTTTAGGCTCAAGGAAATATTGATAGCTGCAGACTCTTTCAGAGTCCCACGAGGCAGTAATCAGGCCCTCAATCCACTCCACAGAGCTATCACAGTAGCATTAAGCACTGCTGCTGTGAAGGCAGTTAGCCATAAAATCAATATTTTCTACTAGCAGAAAAAATCTTCCCCATCTTCCGCTTGTGCAGCTGCTCTTTCTCCTGCCGATTTGCAAGCAAGGAACAGGTATGTTGAAGCAAGTACTAGAAAACCTCGACCCAATCTTCAGCTTGTTATACAGAGGCACTAAGGCAGAAGAACTAGGAAGTTATTTTTCAGCCAGTGAAGGACAGGCACATGAATTTTCTCTTTCTCTCTCTTGCACGTCAGAAAAAAAAATGGGAAACCAACAAGTTTGATGCATTTCCTTTGTGATTTAGTAAATCTCCAGGTTGTTCCTGAGGCAATACAGTGATGTACTACTTTTCCTTCAGGGGAAAGGGAAACTCACAGCAGAGCCCCTGCTTAAATGACATTTCAGAAACACTTTTTTCAGTTAGCATAGCTCCCAGCAGAAAATACCAGCTTCCTATTTCAAGAGAAATACCCTAATGAATTCGGTCTGAGAAATACATTTTAAACTGTGTAAGTCAAGCCCAGGAGAAATAAAGAGGGGAAAACACATAGGATGATCAGTAAGTTTGTGTTCTAGTATAACCACAAACTACAACCTTTTTTCAGTGGCAACATAAGTGCAGCTGGCATGAGATAGGTTGCAGAATCTCTGCTAGTAAAGCTGTGTCAGTCCTGTTCATGTATATGCTACTCAAGAATTTATTGTCCTCAGGAAACTACAGCAAAATACAATCCAGAAATTATGAGGGAAAAGGACAACATTTAAAGAGCAAATGTCGAATGATACTGAGACAGACATATTGTTGTGTATATTGGAAAGAAAAAAATTCACTGATTTTTCTCACAATCGTCATCTGCAAAATTTGCAGAGTTGCGAAGAAAACAATAACAATGGAAGAAACTCATATATTGTTGATTTAGAAGACAAGAGAAAAATGACTGCATATTTGGGTTCTCAGTAGAGCTAAGGTGAATGGCTGGCAAAGGCAAAAGTTAAAAAGAAAGGAGTTATGAAAACACTTGACTCTATCACCTTATTAGATGTTCATCTTGCATAGTTAAATGTTTTGCCTTTGAGTCTTAATATGTCATTGGGCAGCATTTTTTTCCTGCTGTTTTCTGTAACCTTCCTCCTAATCTGGCTGTCTGGTTACAACTCTATATGTATATTTTTCTAAGCAGAAAATTCCTTCATGCTAACACACCATGTCATACAGTTCAGACAAAACACCTAGGAGAGGTTAGCAAGATGGTTTCTATTTGTTGAAGTTAGATTGTTCATGCTCCAAGGTGCCGACAAGTCTCAGTAACAGACCCTAGAAAATTCTGTTTTCAGATGACACTCAGTGTATTTTGCCAAGAAATAACATTTGAAACATATCAAACAGCTGCCCCATATCCAATGTTTCTCTCATTCTATTAATTTTCAGTGTTATTTCCTCCATCAGAGCAATTATAAATAACACTTGGCAGCAAAGTGCCCCATATTTCTATTTGCCATGACCTATTGATATACCATGTGATGTTAAGCCTTTACTCACCCAGACAGCTTTTCTGCCTAGAGCTCTTCAGCTGATATCCTAGCAGACAGCCTTACTTTACAAAAGCAGTTACAAAGGGTTTCAGAAACAGCAATATTTCCATAAGACGGAATAAGAAAATCTAAAAAGCTGAAGTATGTTTTATGTTGTGACATATAATTTTTTATCAGTTAACAGGATCATGACACTGAGAAAAATTTGTAAGAAGTTTAGCTTTTGGGCATTTTTAAATACTGTTTAATTTCTCAGCAGTTCTCAGTGCAAATTAGAATACAGCCTTTCTTAAATCACCATGAAAAAACTTCAAATGTTACAAGAGATGGTATGATCTTGGCCTACCTGTCAACCTGTGTCTTGATTACAGTGAATTTTATCATTCTCAATTTCATTTTAATGCCAAAGCAGAACTTTAATTACCCAAATAAAAAGGTGAAAGAGGGAAGAAAGGACAAGAACGTGAGTGGCAAATAAAATAATTGGGATAAAAAAGGTATGGGTTAATTAGGGATTTAACTTCCATGAGTTAAAAAGCACTGCTTAAACACTTCTATACAAAACCCAATCTATATCTCACTGAGGTCTACACAGGAAAAATCCTCTTCAGCTTTAAGGGACTTTGGATCAGCCCCATAAATGTTAATTTTGCTTTACGTAAGTCTATGGACTAAGGCTTTCCTTCCTTTCAGGGGAAAGCTGATCTACTAACAGTGTCTGGCAGCTTTGAGGTAGTGTGGGTTTTTGCATGCGCCTGCTTGCCTCAGGCCAGTTCTGTGTTTATACAGCTTCTCCTGAAATCCCTCACTGTGTCATAGGAATTACCAAAAGGATGCACAGCATGCCTCCACCCTTAATTATGAAAAGCTTCTTTTTCTAAATGGCATTTATCATCTTTGATAACAGTGTTTCATCTGGCCGAGCACATATCGTGCTTTATAGGAGACAAACTCTAGGCAGTAACATGGGCACACAAGAGGTAGCAGAGCATCAGCAATCTAAATATCTCTGTGAGAAGATCTCTGTAGCATCCCCAGTCCAAACCATTTCCTAAAAACATAGCACAGAAATTATCTGATACAGAAGGAATTTGATCTTTTCATGTCATGCTTGAACAAAAAGCCTGAAAGAATAAAATCTAGTAATCTAATTGTCTCCCAATAAACATGGGTTGTCATCACATTGTCTTCCTTCTCCTACAATCCTTACTTCTCTAGAGGGTGATAGGGCTTTTCCAAAAGAGAAAAACCTGAAGAGAAGAGAAATTTGATTAAAATGTGATTCACAGATATCCAAGCAGACCTGGGATTATTATTTTTCACTTTATTTAAATTTCTCCCCTTTTCCCACAGAAGTATAAACAGAAAACATGGAGGACTGTCCCTGTTTGAAGGTACTCCTACAGACACGCACACATACACACAAACAGGTAGATAGATAGATAGATAGATAGATAGATAGATAGATAGATAGACAGATAGATTGGTAGATCTCAGATGTTTTCTTGTACACCTCTATCTACCCAATCCTGTCTATTTCTTCCCATAAGCTTCACTCTAATTTTCTTCTGTCCTTGTGCTCCTCCACAGGATTCAGTCCTCAGGTGTAAGAGAAAATAAGCAAGTTCTAAGCCTCAGCTCATCCTTCTCTTTGCTAAAATTTACATCATAAAATCCTCATGGAGTGTTTAAACAGGCTCAGACAGTCACAGCTCAGTTTTCAACTGAAAGAAATAAATATTTTTCCCAGATCTCATCTTCTACAGAAGTATTTAATAACCTAACTCTAACCTGTAGTGAAAGGAAAAGCAAGGAAGCATTGCCTTTTTCTCAAATTTTTTAATTAATCACCTCTAAATCTAAGCAGCTGCTGGTTCCTCTTTGTCTGTTCTTCAGAAAAACAAACTTTCTCTAGAATCACTTTTCTTCTTAACAAAAGCATAGTGTCTTTCCCTTCAATTTTTCTTTTGGCTGCTCCAGTAAAGACCTAAAATCCTGGGTAGGCTGACAACTGCAGGGGACTCACTTCTGCAAATGCCTGTACACCTGATGCAAAGAGTGGCTTATTTTTACAGTTTAACTTAACTTGTTTTCCACTCGTCAGAACAACCTTTTTCWTACCTGTAGGTAGTCTTCAGGCAATAGTCATTCAAATAAACCATGTCAGCAAGCAAGTATTGCTTTTGATTTTGTATTTTACTGTAATTATATGACATTCATCTATTCTCATAGTTTAATACTTGATGAGGACTGCTTAAAGCTCTGCATTTCCATTTTCACAATTTTTTTTACTTTCATTGTCAGCTAGAATATAGAGATTAAAAAGTTCAAAACCACACGTCATCAAGCTTCTAAAAATGAAAATCTTCAGTACGTTTATTTCAGCTACGTACACTGATCTTTTTAATGTTACATCTTACCAAGAAAGATCTCATCTTTGACCTTGTTGTATTTTTCTTTCTTAAAGTACTAAGAATAACACAAATAGGTAGTGGTCATCACAATGAATATTCTGACTAGCTGCCACATGTAGAGTCAAGGAAAATAAAAACTTTCCCTCAATATCATAGTTCCTTGACCCTAACTAATACCTTTAAATATTAAAAGAAATCAATCGTGGTAAGTTTAGAATCTCATTCTGTGCACTTCAGCACAGCTGTCTGGGCATGCTTCCTGTACCAGTCTGCCTCCCCCAATGTGGTGAGCTACTGACCAGAGCAGACTCTCTCTCAGGTGATCAGATTTCTTTCCTTGTATGCCAAAAATACTCTGAGCCTCCTGAATCCCTTTCTGGCATAACTGATGGAACCCAGGCAGCATTAGAATTACTTCAAAATGAAATGTATCTTATACCTTTTTAAACTACATGAAAATATGACACAGAGGGACTTGTAATCAGATTCACGGGAAAGTGGAGAAGTCAAACTCATGATTCACCCATTTGAATTTCTCAACATGGGTAATAAATGAGGCATTTCTGGAGCAACTGAATAATTTGTACATTTTCACAGTAGATCAGACTCATATAGCAGAAGCTGGTTTTGTAATTTTGACACATTGAGGGAAATTCAGTGACTTAGTGTTCAGTGATTTTCATTTCCACCTTGATGGCATCGTGCTGGAATACAGGCAGGCAAATCTTATAAAATAAGCCACCGAGAAACACTTGCTACCTAAAGGATTTTACTTTCTCACACTATCGGTGATTCTTTAGTTGTATTTCTTGTGCAAACCTGAGTCTCATGGTAAGCTATGCAGGAATTTTTATATAGTTTTAAAATCTCAGATTAACTTTGCACTTAAAGTCACTTTGATCACTGATATATCCTTATGCCAGTAAAGCAGAGAATGAAAGAATTTAACACTTTCATTTTCTAAGAAGAAGAATGCCATAACCTTTGAATTAAAATAATAAATATCAGTATTAATTTATATAGACTGTTACCCAAGGAAGGATAATGCAAATACATTGATAATATAATAAAAGAGGTTAACTGCTTTGCTTCCTTCTGCACACAAAAACCAAGAGGATGTGACTGAACAAATTACTGATACCTTAAGCTGGAAAAGAAGTTCCTTTATATGTTTCAAGACAAAAAAAAAAAGTGTGACTTAAAAATAAACAAACTAACAGAACACAAACATTTTCTTCCCTGAGTGGATGTTTAAAAGGAGATTGTTGAGTAACAAAGTCACTGGAAGTATTTGCATTGGCATGAGTCACGGAGAAAAATTTGCATATTAAAGGGGCACCAGAACGGCAAGAGTTCATAACATGGCTGACTGACAGAATTTCTTTATGTCTGTGCAGAGGTAAGTTCAAACATAATGCCTTTAGGAAGAGAACTCTCCACTGTGTGACCTGTTTCACAGAATGGCATCAGAAAGCAGTTAATTAATTCTGAAAGGCAGGTATTAATCTACTTTAGGAAATAAAAATGAGCAGTTGAAAGATATCATAGTGTAGTCAGGTTGATTTTCATCTCTTATCTGTTTCTGATTTTTTTCAGATCTTATGTTTTTCCACAGCAATCATTCTTCACCAGTTTCAAATCTGAAGTGTAGATAATTCGTCATTGCATATACTTTTCTCTTCCTAACTTGCCTTAGACAAAACTAGTTGTTGTGAGGGTGCTTCTCAGGCCCTCCTGTGGCAAACTAGGCTGCATAACAACATGAGGTCAAATTGGAACCTACGCATACCAGTGTTTATTAATGATGCACCTGAAACCATTTGAGAGGGTACTTGCCCAAAGTGTGGCAACCGAAGTGGCCAAAAATCAGCAACCATATTAAGCAGTCATGGAAAAACTATAAAAAGCCTTTTGCAGTAAAAGAGTGAGCCTAAAGAGAGGTCTAGGAGAAGCATGAGGGCTGCAGTGGCAGCAGGGATGGTGCTGCGGGAGCAGATGCCGTCAGAGCTCAGTTTGACACCACACAAGTCACCCAGGGGTGTCCTGGCCTCTGCCCTCCCGGGGGTGCCGTGAGCAGCCTCTCCTCCTGTCTGCCTGGTCCAGGTGCTGGGCATGAAGAAGGACCCGTGCTGGGATGCTGGCTGGGAGCTCTCAGGGCAGCTCCACCCCAGGAGGGTTTGCAGCCAGGGATCTCAGGAGGGGCGAGCCTCCATCACCTGGGGGCTTCTCCAAAGGGGCTGCAGGGGATTCGCTTCCTGGGGTTAGTGACAGAGGGGCGCTCAGAGACTGGGGATGTTTATCAGCATTTTCTGAAGGGGTCACAATGTATGGTTTATGACTTGCATCGCCAACACTGATCTCTGTATAGCTCATTGATTGCCAGTTAATTACATGTCATTAATAAATCAATAAACCACTTCAATCCCGATTCAGTTTAACAACATGAAATTACAATCTTTCCACTGTGAAAGCTCATCATTTAGGGACAAGAAATGGATTCCCTAATGTTTTATAATGTTACGTTTTCAGATGTATTGTAGAGATTTATTCCAGAAGAACAGAGTCTTTATAGCCAACAAAGTTTTGCTCAGTTTATACCACTACAATTCAACGCCATATGCCTGTGGCTTTGAAACTTCGAATTAATATTACCTTCAGTACTTTGGAAAGGGGCTCAACTAACTCTATAATGAGAGTATCAAAGTTAAAGCAACAGGTATGACAGTAGAGAGATTTCTCTTGCTGGTTTTTTTTCATTCACTTTTGGCCAGATCCTTTGCCAATTTTTTCTCCTTTTTTTCTTTTACTGCGTCTATCTAATTTTAGAAACAGAAAGTGAAGTACGCTTTTAAGCAGATTGTGTTTGCCCTTTTCAGAATTTTTTCCTTCATTTCCATGTACTCTCCAGATTACATAGCTCTTGATCTTTTGCAGTCACTTGAACAGCGGATGGAAAAACCAGCTAATCTTAGAGACATATTTTAGGAACTGCACACAGATAAATATGTTCTTTAGACATGATTATTTTATATAATTAAAGCAATGCTACATAAGAGGTCTTAATAAAAAATAATGTCATAAAAATCCCCACTTGCATATACATACAGAGGGAGGGGTTTAGTTAAAAAATGCAACAGGAAAAATATTTTATTGAAAGGACAAAAGTTTATGAATTAAATCCTACATATTCTTGGGATTTCTACAACAAAGTTACTGTCTCACTTGATACATAATAAACTATATGATGAAATCTCAGTTAGGAGACGTCCCCAAGTGGCTGTGTTCTGTCACATAAGAATATTTTAATGTTTTTTGTATTGAAATATTTGAATCATACTTGAAGTTAAGCCTCGGGGTCTATTATGAAATCATTTTTCTGGGAGAGTAAGTGGGTCTGATTCCAGATTTTTTTTTTTTTTAATCCATTTTACAAATCATTTGTTTTCAGTCCTATAGTTTTTTCTTTCATGAAGGAATGCAGTGAATAGGTTATATATTGTGAGCCTGGATAGTTTCTGAATCATAGAAAATGCAGACACCATAAAAAGTGACTGAAAGCAATTTGAAAAAATAATTGGCTTGAACCAGACTGAAAGATCCCTCAGGGACAGTCATGTTCCTTGCTTTAGGGCTCATGTAAATCTGAGGGGGGCATTCATTAAGTGTCTCTCAAGAACAGGACTGAAAGTTTTCTTCCTATGTTTGTGTTTCGTGTAGGTACAGGTACACAGGTACCAGCAAACACCGGCATGGTAACACGCAGAGCTGAAAGCCACATGGCTGTTTTGTTCCAGATAAATGCACAGTAGGTCCTTTAATGAAGCCACATGTCTTCCACAAAAAAGCCAACTGGTGCATCATTTGTCATGCACAAATGGTACCAACATGCAGGATGATCTCTTGGTATGTCAGATTCAACATGCACCCATCCAAACATATGTAGACTTACCCCTTGATTTAAAACAAGTAAATGAAGTAATAACTAAATTTAAAAGTTAGTCTGATACGTCATTGTGCTGAGTTGTGTCTTTGGGTCTTGGTTTGGATTTTGTTATTCTTTTTATTTTAATGCTTTCTAGATTAAAGAAAAAAAATTAAAAAGGTTAATTCTCAGTCCTCAGCCTGGCAAAGCATAGTGAAAGAAATCCTTATAGCTTGCATGTTAAGTCTGATGCAAGGTTCACCTATTTGTATACAAATAGGGATGGTCTTCAGCAATTCCAGAAGCATCCCTTTCTCACTAGCACTGTAGAAGTATGATATAAGGAGAATACAGATTCCCTGCAATTAAACTAAATTTAAATGTACTGAATGCATAACCAGCGGGCATCAATAACCTGCACTGATAAATCTGAACAGAACCAAAATTTCAGGCTGCAGCTCTGCCTGGGAAACCAGATACAAAATGTAATAGCCACAGTTTCTTGAGAAATCTTATGTCAATATTAGTGTACAAACATAGGGAATCTGAAGTAGTCTCTTAAGTTCTGATGATTGACCAGGAACGTTAATGTGACAATTGACCCTGATGTTCAAAGTATCTTGCAATAAGCTGAATTTGCCCAAGCATTCCATTTTAGCCCCATGCCAATGCACCACTTCTGTTACAGTCTGAAAGAAGAGTTATAGAGGAAGCAAAGAATCATCTGCTGACAAAAAATGACAAAAAGAAATAAGACATTAAACAAATTATCTACACATTTTTAAATTCTTACAGACATAAAATCTTAAATTCAATCTTATTTTAGTGTATTTTCATGCAATTATGCTATAAAATACTGTCTCCACTACTGCTACATCATATTGTGGTTTTAAAAGATGAAGCCCTGGTTTGATAGTGTTTCAAGAACTGAATATGCAGAAAAATGCTTGGCTAAAGAAAAACAAAAATGCTGTTATATGTCAAACATTAAACTATTTTTTGCTTTCTTCCCTGCTGTATCACTGGTATCAGAGCTACCATTTCTTATGTCCCATCCACTTGAAACTGTACAGAACCTTGTTAGCCTACACTCTTTCTTTTGAAGTAGGAGACTTTTTATTTGTGGATACCATTAAAACACTGAAGTGTGAATAAGTGACTTCTGTCTCAGAAAGAATTTTGAAACTTTTTTTCTGAGATATTTTCATGAAAATGATAAATCTCTTTCGTCCCCAGACTGTGAGAATATGTACTTTCAGAACCAGATCATGTCAAACACCTCTGAAGGGCTGGGACTCATTTCAGAAATCTGGTGAGAGATTCTGGCATTTCAAACTGCTTTTCTCCAGCTGAACAGTTTTTCTATTCATAAAATGAAAACAAACCTTTGCAAAGTCTGCAAAATTACTGGTTTTGAAAGAAACATATTTTTGAGAGATTTTTGAGACTTACAATAAATAATGATCGTAATCTATTTTAAACACTGCCATTTTATTAGTACATCAGTAAGTATGGGAAATTTATGAGTTCTGAGAAGGCAAATTATATAATGGCATTTCTAGCTAGCTAAATACTGTTTAAAAGTTCTCTCTTCTCTATATAACATTATAAAAATGTGAAACTAGTGTAGGTTCTAGAAAAGCAAACAGTGGGCAAAATTTTAAAGTTGAAAAAAAAAATTGAGACATTATGTAGACACTAGCCTCCATGAGTACTTGGAATTAATTTCTTTGTTCATTTGTTTATTTGTTTCTTGTTAATAAGAAGATTGACTGGAAAATGAAGACAACTGTAAGGAACAATTTGGTGACAGCTTTGAGGCCACCTGGTGCAGGTATGCCTGGCACATACTACCAGATGATACACCAGGAGCTAAAAGATGTTGTGTATACCCATAGTCCGAATACATTGCTGAAGGTGTTAAGTATCTGTAGGGTCAGCAGACCTGTAATAACTATCTGGTCTCCCTTTTTCTTTTCTATTTTTTTTTTTTAATATAGCAAGCAGCCTGCAGTTTCTCCTACAAGAGCTCTTTTCTGTTTTTATGGAGAGATGCTTCTTGTCTTGCACTCCAGTGTGGCTGTAATTGCATTCCAGCAGTATTGAGAGCAATGGGCACAAAGGTATGTACATTTCTCTATTTATTTGTTTAGCTATTTCTACCAAAGTCACATTTCTACCACTTTGTTAAAGGTCAAGTTTCAATACGAGGGCTCTACTATCCTACTGTCCATCACAGTTAATAATAAAGCAGATAAACAAGTCAAAATGCCTGCAGTATAAGTGTACAAACATTGATTTCCATTTTCTTGTCCTAAACACACACCTTCTTGTGATCCTTTGCTGCATTCTTTCATTGTACATGTTCTGTTATGTCAACCTTCTGGCCAGCAACAGAGTAAAAATCCAAAGTTTCAGTTAATCAGTCAGTTACTCTACATAATTTTAGTGTGTCTATTTTAAAATATGTTTTTTCAAGTAAGCTGTACACTAATGTTTTCAATAATTTAGGCTGAAAATCTCCTTTAAAAGAAATCATTTTAGACTGAGTGATTTTTCTCTATTAAATATGTTTACCAGCATAAACTTTACTCAGCCTAGAATGAAAGAATAATCAGATTGCCGACATTTCATTTCCTAAGTTATTTTACCATGTTCCCTGTTGCAGTTGTCTAAATACTGCTGTAAAGATTATGCAAAGCAGTGTTAGTAATCAAGCCCTTCTGGCCTTGCTTACTTACGGTGTCAAACAAGAAAACATACATATACTACCCACACTGATGTGGTGACTATGTCAGCAGACAAGAAAAGGGCTACAGATATCATTTATCTGGACTTCTGTAAAGCCTTTGACACAATTGCCCACAACAGCCTTCTCTCTAAGCTGGGGAGAGGTGAATTTGATGGATAGACTGATGGAAAAGGAATTGGTTGTACAGTTGTATCCAGAGGGTAGTGTCAATGGCTAAGAGTCCCAATGGACATCAGTGACAAGTGCTGTCCCTCAGGGGCCTGTACTGCAACCAGTGTTATTCAATATCTTCAGCAATGACAAAGACATCAGGATCAAGTGCACCCTCAGCAGCTCTTCAGATAACACCAAGCTGCATGATGCAGGTGGCACACATGAAGGATGGGATGCCATCCAGAGGGACCTGGGAAAGCTCAACAAGCAGGTCTATGGGAATCTCATGGGGTTTAATAAGACCAAGTGCGAGGTGCTGCGCCTGGGTCAGGGCACCCCTTGGTACCAACACAGGTTGCGGGATGAACAGATGGAGAGCAGCCCTGGGGAGAAGGACTTGGAGGTGCTGGACATGACCCAGCCATGTGCACTCACAGCCCAGAGAGCCAAACGTGTCCTGGGCTGCATCCAAAGCAGCGTGGGCAGCAGGGGAGGGAGGGGATTCTGCCCCTCTGCTCTGCACCTGGAACTCTGCATCCAGCTCTGGGATGCCAGCACAGGAAGGACATAGACCTGCAGGAGTGAGTCCAGATGAGGGCAACCAAGTTGATCAGAGGGATGGAGCACCTTTCTTATGGGGAAAGTGTGAGAGAATTGGGATTGGTCATCCTTTAAGAGAAGATTTTGGGGTGACCTAATTGTGGCCTTCCAGTACCTGAAGGGAGCCTACAAGAAAGATGCAGAGACAATATTTACAAGAGCCTGTAGTGACAGGACAAGGGGGAATGGATTCAAACAGAAAAAGAGTAGGTTTAGGTTAGAAACCAGAAAGCAATTCTTTACTGTGAGAGTGGTGAGGCAGTGGAAGCGGTTGCCTGGAAAAGCTGTGGATGCTCTGTCCCTGGAAATGTTCCAGGTCAGGCTTGGGGGCGCTGAGAAACCTGCTCTAGTGAAAGATGTCCCTGTCCACGGCAGTGAGATTGGATGATCTTTAAAGTCCATTGAAACCCAAACTATGCCATGATTCTATGATTCTCCCTATCCACTCCCTAGTCCAACCCCTGGGAAAAGTTCTCTTTGCCTAAAGACATAGTAAGCTTTCTTGTCTTCTGAAAGGTCAGAATTCAACTTCTGACCACACTGAAACAAATATGCAATCTTGGATTTTTGTTTTTGCAAATACACAGAAGTTTTTCTGAGTCATACAGTAGTACATACTGAAGAATTTGCTTCTGAGTTTTGAAAACCTATACTTTGTCAACTTGTACAAAAGGTAATATAAGAAAAGGCACATAAATCAGCTCCTTTTGTTGAAACTCCATTCTAAGAAATACAAAGTCTCTACATATTTCAAAAAAAAAGCTTAGATAGAGACTCTTGTGCCATCTCAACTTTTAGAGGAGTATATACGTACCATGTAAGATCATGCTCAAGGAAAGAGGAAATTCTTGTTGTGCAAAACCAAGGTATATCTCTCATTTTAGACAGGAAAACTAACTGTTTGTCAGAGGGACTGACATTCAGAAGTGATAAGTTGTTTATGTACAGCATACACATCCAGTGTCTACCAGCTACTGAGGAGACTAAATGTTACATGAGTATCATGCAAAAATCTACTGAATTTCAAAATCAGGGAGGATTAATTGAGAAATAAACAAATAAAGAAACAAACAAATACCCCCCTCCAAAAAACCCCCACGTGCGTAACATTTTCAATGTGTTTGAAAAAAATTCAAAGCCAGTCTTTCCCATAATGTTTCAACATCTCCCTTTTAATCAGATAAAGTATTTTTACAAATCCTTTTTGAAAGGAAAAGGAACTGAGCTACTAACTCTGGAGGGCCATAAATATTCTAATTGTATTCTAGAACTGCCTAACCCAAAACAAAGACCAATGTGATGGGGTTTAGGGAGAGGGCAATTGTTTCTTTAAATATATTTTGTCTTCCACACTGGTATATTAGTTCTGTCTCTTGCCTAGTAATGACCCACAGATTTTTTTAATAGTAAACTAATATGTGGGATATTCCAAACAATGGAGAAAAGAAGCACAAACATTTTTAAACATTGTAAAAACAAGCCCAAGACTTCTTGCTATTCATTTTCTCTACTTCTGCTAATCCAAGTTTTGCAGAGAACTAAATATTACATGTAGACTGACTTCACCTTTGGAACAATGGGTCTCTTAAGTTCTTCAGTTGTAGCAGGCATCTCAGTATGAGGGAAAAAATGTCACACTTGCAACATTACTGAGAACTAAATGGATATAATTATGTAATTTACAGACCTGGTATGCAGATTTTACTTCATGCTAGCCAAACCTGGATCCAGTTGAACTCCTTACAGTGTTCAGAAAACACGATTAAGTACCTGATTTTCCTTTCTCAAGTACCTCAAAAATGTTGGTTTCTATGAAAACTATAAATTTTGTAAGACTGCATAAAATACAACAATGCTGATTCTGCTGCCCATGAGGAAAAAAAATTCTTTAATCTAGGCTCTTCCTTTAAGATACAGTTTATCATCCATGGAAAAAAGGTGACAGGATAATAGTCTGCATAGTAGGAATACCTATTTGCACTCCAAACAAACTCTAGAAGACCACTAGACAGCTTCTTTCCAATAATAACCAAGGCTTTTGTTAAGTATCAGCTATTCACTTCCAAAGTAGGTCTGATCCATGAATTAAGCCTATGGGTCTTAAAAAGACAAGTCATTATGTGACAAGTAGGAAAAACTTACTTTAGAAGATAGTGTTGCTATTTCGGGGTGAAAGTATTCACTGTAATCAGTTCATGACTCTTTCAG
Source organism: Parotia lawesii (assembly GCA_003713295.1). Classification (NCBI taxonomy): domain Eukaryota; kingdom Metazoa; phylum Chordata; class Aves; order Passeriformes; family Paradisaeidae; genus Parotia; species Parotia lawesii. The sequence goes on along the minus strand of RAHM01000284.1, from coordinate 170,793 downwards.
TTTGTCAGAATAAAAGGTTTTTCAGCTAGCACTTGGATTTATTCAGACAATTGAAGAAAAAAAAATTCTTGAAAGCTTAGTCTCTTCTCTCTTATAGATTGTTTCAAGCACTTCCAGGAAAATTGAAGTAGTCCTAGCTTTCCCTCTTGCCTTTACCATTCCATGTTTAGTTTCTCTTTGGGAAAAAAAAATAAATAAGGCATTGGTTTGAGAATATTACTTCAAAATATGAAAAAAAGGCAGTAAAGTTTTTGTCAGCAGAGATAGCAACTTTTACATGGATGCATCAGCCCACTAACTCTTAGCAACTCAGGAACATCCTAACCTCCCCCTGTGGATGTTGGCAAGTTACGTTCTGACTGACTTTACACAGCTCTAGGATAGCAACAAAATTATGTTTTTATGTCTCTGTGTATTTCAGAAATTGTTTTGCTCATATGGCAGTCCATACACTGTAATTAACAAATGAAACTGAAAAAGAAGAAACCCAGACTCCCCGATGGTATATGATTTTGTGGTTTCATGTATTAGTCTGTTTTACTTATTTGTCTTGATTACTTTTCTTCAAAATATTGTTAACTCAGATAGTCTGAACAGGATGTGACACAGTGTACCTGAGAAAAAATGTTGATTGTGTTTTGGTTTTACTACTTAGAATGCCTGTATTTCTAGTGGTATTTTGAGATACCCTTGAGCTCCCTAAGACCTTGTTATAAACAAAACATTGCATTTTAAGTATATATTTAAGTATATATAGTTAAGTATATATTAAAAGCCAAAAAATTAAAGAAGGGATATTTTAAATTTCCTTTTTTTAGAAGAGAGTAATTGCTGTTGAAGTCAGCAACTTACTGATCTTTGAATGAAACAGAAGATTGCTGGAATATTACTAACACTGCAGCTGTACTGCTTCAAAGGTCATCCCATTTGCTTTCAGCTACACCTAGCACTTAAGCAAAAGAGCATGAGAAAACAATACTGAAGGTCTAAATGACCCAAAAGGAAGTTAATGTTGAAGTTTCCTACAGCTGAGCCCATTGTCAGAGATCACAAAATCACAGAATCAGTTAAGCTGGAAAAGACCTCTGAGATCATGAGGTCTAACCTTTGACAAAACACCACCTTGTCAATGAGACCATGGCACCCAGTGCCACATCCAGTCTTTCCTTAAACACCTTCAGAGATGGTGACTCCACCACTTCCCTGGGCAGCCTGTTCCAGTGCTCAATCACCCTTTCTATGAAAAAATATTCCCAAAGTCTAACCTGAACCTCCCCTGGTGCACCTTTAGACTGCGTCCTTTAGTCCTGTCACTGGCTGCCTGGGAGAAGAGACCAACCCCCACCTGGCTGCACCCTCCTTTCAGGTGATTGCGAAGAGTGATAAGGTCCCTCCTGAGCCTTCTTTTCTCCAGGCTAAATCACCCCAGCTCCCTCAGCTGCTCCTCATAAGGCTTACCCCCTAGGCTCTTCCCCAGTTCTCTCTCCCTTCTCTGGACATGCTCCAGCACCTCAATGCCTTTCTTGTAGTGGGGGCCCCAGAGCTGAATGCAGCACTTGAGGTGTGGCCTCACCAGTGCTGAGTACAGAGGGACAATCACTGCCCTGGTCCTGCTGACCACACTGTTGCTGATACAGGCCAGGATGCCATTGGCCTTCCAGGCCACCTGGGCACACCTGGCTCTTGTTCAGCTGCTGTTGACCAGAATCCCCAGATCCTTTTCCACAAAACAACTTTCCTGCCACTCTGCTCCCAGCCTGTAGAGCTGCCTGGGGTTGTTGTGACCCAGGGGTAGGACCTGGCACTTGGCTTTATTGAACCTCATCTAATTGGTCTCAGCCCATCAATCCAGCCTGTCCAGATCCCTCTGCAGAGCCTTCCTACCCTCCAGCAGATCAACACTCCTGACCAACATGATGTCAGCTGCAAACTGATGGAGGGGGCACTTCAACCCCTCTGAGTAAAATTCAAACTGAACAAATAAAATACCCATCTTGGTTACACCGTTGCTGGGGCTGGTTAGTGATACCATTATGTATAACAACATTCTTGTGATTCCAATTTTTATTGTTGCATATAGTGCAAAAGAGATTAATATTATAAAGGATACCACACTAACTGATGCCAAAGTAAATGCAAATGTACTTGGGCAGCTGCCAGTACCAGCAAGCATCATTCAGGGCAAAAGACTATCAAATGAACACAAGGTGAAAGGTTTATGTTTTCAATATATTTCAAAATCAATTATAGTGAGCTAATTATTATACGATGCTTTGAGGTTTGCTCTTGAAAAGTGCAAATTCCTCTTAGGACCTAATAAGTAACAAATAGTATAATACCTACTTTATGTACACAGTGTAGGAGCATTAGCAAGGCAGACTGCAATAAAATCAGGGATCTTGAATTTTATTAGCTATTTTAATGCAAGGAAAATATAGAGAGTATTTAAAGTTCTGCTAATGCAGTAACACTTTATTGTTATTATTGATGATGACAGTGATGACATTAACATGATGACCTCTTTACCCAGTGAGGCTGTATTTTTGCTACTGTCACTACAATAAATAAATCATTGTCTAAAGCCAAAAACTGGTCTTGAGCACAAATTTTGCTGCCAATTCTAACCTCTTGATATGTACATACACATGTGAAGTACAAGTTTTAAAAAATATATTTTAATCATATATATATTTGTGTTCATGTTCTATGGGGTTTTTTTGTTATTCATAATCTAAAGGATAATATCCATCAGGGAGCTGAGAACTTGAAAGAACAATTTTGGCAGCAATTAAACACATAGAAGCAAGATAATCCTCAAATTTTTTTTCAGCTAAGTTGAACACTCTTTTCAACATTGAAATCTCCACAGCATATTTATCCAATCCGTAAGTCTGCCTAGAAGCATGTCTCACAGGTGAGGACAGTTCTGAATTTATTTCACACTCAAGAATCATCTTTATTCATAAATGAGGTGTGATGCTCAAATCTGTATTTGCTGCACCCTTGGCATGTCAGGGACAAACCCCTTACCAGCCAGCTATGTCTTCCTTTAGAAACAGGTCAGCGAAAGGGTAGCAATGGAAAGTGTTGACGATGCTCAATTTCTAATAGTGAGAAGCACTGCATTTAAAGGCAATATAAAATCTATTTCAAAACAGTGTCAGGGTACAAACACATAAATTTCATCTTTTGCTGAAAGTCAGGTCTATCTTTCACAGGAAGTCCCCCTTTTGCACTTTGAGCACAGTTCCTTATCTTCAGCAAGTGATGTGGACAGCATCTGGGGCTATGGCACTCTCTCTAGAGAGGCTTTAAATCCCATATCTGAAAAATAACTTATTTCCTGAGCTCTGTAATGCAAGCCTATCATATAACAGAAAAGAACATATCCCCTCTTTTCATACCATTGGGATTTTGAATGCAAGTTTGAACATGAAAGGGATTTCAGGTTCTTAATGTGGAATAGATAAAGATCTATAACACTCCCTTGCTCCACACTTTGCCTGTTGGCTGTCTCCAGTCAGAAAAATGCCAACAGCACTGGATTTGCTTAGCAGGTTATTTCAAAATCTGTTGGAGTACGCCTAATACACTTGGCATTATTCTACAGAGAGCTTTAGTGCTTCACTCCAGACCTTCATGATGGGAACAAGATACTTCAAAGTTCAGCTCTTCTACATCTGCTGTTTCTGCAACTTACTGTGCAAATTGCTTAAGATTACATGGGAAATATGAGGCTCAAGTTGATATTTAAACTCTGATTCTCAAACCAGTCCTTTAACCATAAGCCAGTTCTACCCATGTAAAGATACAGATTGAAAAATACAAAGATGGAACTAGTATACATCAGTCAGGTTTTGCTTTGAGCACAGGTAGAAAACAGTATTTTCCATGTAGCTATCTCTCACATACCTAGAAATAACAGCATACAAAACAAAAGTCTTAAAACACTGCAATGATTCTTTTTAATGATAAGTAAATAAAAATATCTCTAGTTTCATAAACTGATACTTGGGACCAGGGTTTAGCATGTGGAGTCCCCAGATGTCAGCTGGAGTTGTACAGGCACAAGAGAAAAAAGAATAATAAAAGTAAAGGCTGCTGACTGGTAAGACAGAGCAATGCTTCCTGCACTGTGGTCCAGGGAGCACAATCAGCAATCTGTAGAACCAGTTCTGCCATACCAAGGAGGCATCTGTCAATCTCCAAGCAGAGATGTTACACAGCAATAGTAAGGCCACAGTTCTGTCCTACAACCCAGAGCATTTCTTCAATTAGCTAAACAACATAAGTCAGGCACAAGCACTGTACTAAAACCTTCATGGCTGCATCCTTACTGCTTGCTTCAATGTTTGTTCTGACAGATGCAGAGCTCAACAGTTAAAGTGAGAGTGAGAGAGGAGGTTCAGGAGGAAAAAAGTCTTTTCAGTTGCCCAGCATTTACTATCAGGCAAGCTGGAAGAACACACCTTGCACATCTAGTCCAAAGAACGTGCTAGCTGGAGCACAAGTCACTGCTCATTCTTCATAGCCAAGTCTAAGAGCCAAACACATGGTATCAGGTCAGAAGGGTCCATCGGTTTTGTACAGGGAGTGGGCAAGGAAGCCAGCAGTACACAAAGAAACACCTCCTCCATGCCTGGAAGCCTACCGGGAGGTTCCTTGCACTCCAGGATTGCAGAGTTTATCAATGAGTGAAAGGACTGCCATCAAGTTTCCAGGGAAGCAGGAATGCAAGTGAGTAAAAGTTTACCTGCCCTAAGTCCTCCCACAAATTTTCAGACTTACAGGTCAGCCCAACACCCATACAGACACACCAGTGTGTTTTGCAGCTCCCTACCTCAACAATATTTCTTTCTGGCCAGAAGAATGGAAACCACCTCTTCCTCTGACTGTGGCAAAAAATTTTAATTTCACCACTCACTTTTCTGATGCAAGATGTGATCAAGTGTTTGCAAAGCATTCGATTGCTATACTTCACCTTTTAAGACACACAGAGACTGAAAGCAAATTTGCTGAGTGAGATGGCAACCTGAAAGCAGTTGGAGATTCACTGCTGTTTTGAGGATACAAAACAAGATCCCATTTCTCAATACATCAAAAATTTTCAAATATTTGGATCTACAGTTGTCGGGGATTGAATCATGGACCCAGACCGGCAGGGAATCTGAATCATTTATTCAAAGGAATGAGCTGGTTTTATACACTTCTCCAAGGCACAGTATTTCCTTACATGGCAATTCTCACTATGTGACCTATCCCATGTTGCCACATCAGCAACACACTTTCTGAATGTCCTTCTATGGGATGATCACTCGCTGTTCACCCGTCCGTCAGCTCCCGGCAGGCTCCTCTCCATAGGCATCTGCCACGTGACACCTTCTCCCCCCAGGGTCCAGTGGAGACAAGATTCTCTGTGCCACCATGTGCTCCTTTGTGCTGCCATGTGCCTCGGCAGGCAGGTTTTACAGCTCACAACCCAATTCTACCTTATTTCTCCGCATAATAGTTACTTAACAGCAAGAAAATGGTGTCTTTCTTTTAATGAGAGTTCATCTTTGAAATGTTACAAAAAAGGAAAGTGAATCTAATAGCCCACTTGACCCTAACTTTAGGTCTGTACTTTGAAATCTACATTTAAAGATTTGCTTTTAGGCTTATTTACCTGAGTGTTGTTTTTCCTTTAAAACAAGTGATAAACGTGTACATGTATGTCTTGGTCCAGAATCTATATATCTATATAAATACCTACATAGAGTGAGAGTCACTGAATGTTTTAGGGTAGGGAGGGTTGCACATGGGTGTTTGTGCATTCATGAAAGGCCCATGTTTGAGGGCCAGTGTTGGGAACAAATGATGAGCTGCAAAAGAATCCATGTCTGACTATTCCTCCAGAGGACATCAGAGATCTGATTTGTGTTGATTATTTCTTCCATTTTTCTCCTTGCCATACACTAAAACTTTCTCACCTATTCTCACCACTATCTCTGATCTTTGGATTTCACTGGTTATCTTGCTTGTTGATAGAAAGATGTGACAGCTCAACCTTCACAGGTTTTTTGGTCACTCTTGAAGTTCCATCCTGCAGATAGGATCTCTGGAAGAGTGTTCTTTGAAAAGATATCCAAAGAAGTTCAGCCTACTAGAGAACATTATTTAAGATGAAAATAGTCTTGAATACATTTCTCTGTACTGCAGTACTCTTCACTAGATAAGTGGCTGAAGCAAAGAACCATCTTTTCTTTTCTGCTGTTTGAAACTTACAGAGGAAGCAAGTAGACAGATAAAGGCAATCTTCACCTTTCAGGGAAAAGAAAAAGTACTTTAAGAAGCATTTTTTGAGAAAAAGAGTTTAAAAGTTTTTTGTTATTCTATGTGCATAGGTGTTCTTTGGGTAAATCTGTTTTTAAATGCATAGTTTTATGTTGTGGTTCCACCTGGATCAAAGATTAATAACTATCAGGGTCTTGCTCTTGTATCACTTAGGACTCCACATACATATACAAAGATAGAAAGTTCACTTCTTAAGTTGATGCTTTCTTCTTATCATTAGGATATCAGAGTCTCTCATCTGTATGGGCACAGCATTCGCCCTATTAATTAACATGGTTAAGGATGACTTGTCAAGGTGGTTACAAGCTCCCTATCTCATTACTTAGCAGCCTCATTCTCTAAAGAATAATAATTATCTCCTATTTACTATACGTTTTACAACTATTGAACATGGCTTTCAAAAAGACATTTTAGAAGAGCATTATTTTCAGCTTATATCTTGTAAACAAGTGATCAAAAATTCTGAAATTGCTTAACATGTTGAAGTCAAAGAAACCAATTATTGTCAGATCTGATCTGACATGTAGTAACTTATAATGTCTGCAGCAAATCATGTGGAATTGGGTTATATCCATGTAGAATTATGTTCCTGCCAAGATCAAGATAAATTTTATATATTCCTTTTCTACAAGGCAACCACTCTTCTTATTAGCTCCTGATATTTTATTCCCTGCAGTCTGCCCTTAAGGGTACTATGTAAACAGTCCTTTTTTTGTTGTTGTTGGGTTTGGGGGTTTTTTGTTCCACTAATTCAAATCCAAACACATTCTCTTTTGTTGACACACAGTATTTGAGTAGGAAAATATGGAAATTGTATAAATTATATCCAACATTTGATTTATATATCTAGCCCCATAGACTTTCTTATGGGTGCAAATGGCGGTGAAGCAAAAAGGAGGGTAGTGGTTAATGGCTGAAAGCCCAGATGGAGATCAGTGAGTCTCTCAGGGGTTCATATGGGGACCCATAGTGTTTAATATCTTGATTGATGAGCTAGATAGACAGCAGGATTGAGTGCACATTCAGGAAGTTTGCAGAAGATACCAAGCTGAGTGGTGTGGTTGACATGTCTCAGGGCTGGGATGCCTTCCAGAGGGACCTGGAAAAGCTTGAGGCTTAGGTCCATGGGAACCTCATGAGGTTTTGCAAGATCAAGTGCAAGGTGCTGCACCTGGCCTATGGCAACCGTTGCTACCAGCACAAGCTGGGGGATGAACATCTGTTCAGAGAGCAGCTCTGGGAAGAAGGACTTGGGGCTGCTGGTGGGTGAGAGGCTGAACATGACCCAGCCATGTGCACTCACAGCCCAGAAAGCCAATTGTATCCTGGGCTGCATCCAGAGGAGTGTCACGAAGGAGATGATTCTCCTCCTCTGCTCCACTCTGGTGAGATCTCAACACGAATGTTGCATCCAGCCCTGGTGTCCTCAACATAAGGAAGGACATGAACCTCTTGGAGTGAGTCCAGAGGAGGCCATGAAGAGGATTTGAGGGGGAGCTTGGAGAAGAGAATTCTCTGCGGAGATCTTACAGCAGCCTTCCAGTACCTAAAGGAGGCCTGTAAGAAAAATGGGGACAGACGTTTCAGTAGTATCTGTAGCAATACAACAAACGGTAGTAGTTTTAAAATGTCAGATCAGTGTGATGCCTTGAGAGGCCTCCTAGAAACAGAGACTAGACAGGAATAAGGGAATAAAGGTAGGTATTTATTTGAAAGGCCTTCAAAGGTACACTCTGGGGAGCCAAAGGCTATTGCTAAGATGGACGACAGGTCACGAGTTCTTCACACTTTTATAAGTTTGGTTCATTTGCATATCAGGGTTAATTCTCCAATTAAAGCTTCAGTTTAATGATGTAATTCCCCTCAGCTTGCCCCCCTCTCAAAGGCTTTTGGTTTATACTTTTTGGGCCTAGAACGGTCTGGGTGCCCTTAAAGAGCAGGCCTGGAGAGGCTTTGTTATGTTTACCTAGCATGAGAGAGCAGAAGTTAACAGGCTACAGGAAACTTCAGAATTACACACTAAGCAGTACAGAATTTGAAAAATATAAAAGTTAAAACCTAAGGCATCAAGTGGATTGAGCCTAGATATAAGGAAGACATTTTTTATTTTGTGTGTGGTAAAACACTGGAACAGCCTGCCCAGAGAGATGGTAGATTCCCATCCTTGGAAACATTCAAGGTCAAGTTGGACAGGGCTCTGAGCAACTTGGTCTGGTTGAAAACTTCCCTGTTCATTGTAGGGGAGTTTGGACTACATGACTTTTAAAGGTGCCTTCCAACCCAAGCTATTCTATGATTCTAGCATTCTATGATTCTGTGACAGGGCCTGAAAAATTCAGTTTCTGATATTAACTGTATTCTCCTGTACTTTCTTTACACCCAGACATGACCAGCACTTTCTATTCAAAAATATATTTAAGCATTCACTTTGGGCAGAACTCATGCTAGTGTTCCTCACATCACACAATCTCTCTGAAACTGGCTAATTTCTACACATAAAGGTATGGTACACGGTACCCTGGCTGACATGACATGATAATTTCTTCTGTGATAAGACCAAGCAAGTTCTTGGCAAAGATTCCAATTACAAATGTCACCTTTACCCTATTTTACTCTCCAAATAAGAATTGAAGCGAAAAGCATTTCCCTTAATCTTTCTGGAAACATTTTGCTTCTAAAGATGAAAGTTTATTAGGGTCCTTGTTGTCTGAAAAAACCACAGCATTAGAATAAAAGCAATTATGTAATTCTAGATCTATCTATTTATGAGCTCCATTTTGCTCAAAAACTGCACATCTGTATAACATTAGTCAAAGAAAGCAGAAGAAATTAACTTATGAAAAATTATTTTTACATCTTTTGACTAGAAAAAGATATCAGGCAAAATTGACAATTATTATATATTTCAATTATTTTCTGCTCTCACCCCTGATTAGGACTCTGGAATGAACTTTCTGACTCTAAAATAACTCTTGGCACTGTAACTAGGAGGTTCTTCCCATGCCCTTCTTTGAAGCAGTCTGCTTGCATGATCCACTTCTTCTCACAAACTAAATATCAAGCCTCCAAAAGACCTTCATCCATCAATGTCCTTGCTTTCTAGGTTTCACAAGCTCCTGAAGTTAAGGAAAATATTCTCTGCAAGTACTGGGAGTAGTTCACCAGCACTGCAAGAACAAGTATGTAAGCAGCAATGAGTTTCTCTGCTGGGAAGAAGTCTGCAAGGGTGATGTTTTATTCTTTTAAACAGGAAAATACATTTTCCTCATGTATTATATGTGTAGGTTTCTACACTTTTTTTCTGTAAAATCTTTCCAAGAGGTTACTTCACACACAAAGATGCAAGAGTAGAAAAAACCTGAATGCAGAATAGGTTCTGAGTTGTAGCATAGTAATTTGAAGTTAGTGGTCCTTTGCCTGTAACACCTTTGAATTGGAAATCTCTGGCTACAGACATCCCTTTAACATCATAGAGGCTGTTTTCAGAGCTGATTTGCAGTCCCACAGAAGTCTTTGAGTCTTTCAGCATTGTTCAGATCATTGCTAAGTATGTTTCAGGTCTTCCACAAAATATTGGTTACTCATTTGGCCATAAATATGTATACACACACACACACACACATATTTTAATACCTGTCCAACTTAAATTGCCACATCTTCAGGATATATTTTCATTGTTGACAATGATTTCCTTAGTAATGCTTCATCACTGAATGATACCAAGGGAGATTTATAACATCTTTGAGTGTTTTTTATCTTATTGTTTGATTGTAATGAGTTGAACAAAATCTTCAGAAGTCTCCTGAAACAACTTCTCTGCGGGTCCTAGTTCTTCTGGGGAAATTTTAACAACCGTGGACCTGGATTCATAAACTTGACCTGAATACTGACAGAAGCCTTGGCTGCATTGACCAAGAGGTATGAAGACGACATGCAGAAAAATTGTGACCTTGGATTTATGGAGAGCAACTTGTTCAGGTTAGATGAGATGCTGGGAGAGCCTGCCCTAAAGTTAATTTGTGAAGGGAGGGAGGACAGGCGGTTTATTTTAAAGATCAGCTCTTCAAAACAAAAGAAGCACAGTAGTGTTCCTTTTTGATGACCTGCATTTCTTACGTTTCTTACAGTTCACCTTTATTTCAAGGAAGTAGCGGTTTCGTGTCTCTAACTGCAAACTTTATTACATGAGATGTACATTATCACTCTAAAACACTTTTAAAGTACTATTTAGTATGATTACATTGTCAGAATTAAAAGGCAATGTTAGCCTTTTGCAACAGACTTTGTCGTTGCATTAAGATTCTGTTATTCTTCATTGGAACTCAAACTTACTTTTATCTTTTCCCAGGTTTGCTACGTGTCAGTTCCAGAAATTGAAGAGATGGGATTCTTGCAACATGCAACACAGACTGTTTATGTGGTCCGCCTCAGTTCTGATGAGCATTTATCTCCGCAAAAATATTAATTATCTAAGAATCAGCTAAACTGAAATGGAGAATTTTCTTATTGTGAAGTACACCAACACCATTTATAAACAAACACTTCAACCTGTGAAAAACTGTATGGGGGACATAATGCTAGACAAGGACCAAAGAGAGCAACTCAAATGAAATTATATCTGCAGAATACTGAAAAGGAGACAAAAATTCTTTATGGTGTAAGAAATATTCACCCTACAATTTCCTTAGTGAGTCTGTGTATTAAAGATAGTTAATTGGATTTATAATCCCACTTTTGCACAAAATGATGGACAAGGAGCCTAGAAATAGAGGCATGTTTATTTTAAAAAAAAATGAAACCAAACCAAAAGAATAACACCAAAACCCAAAAAAACCAGAAACGTTCCCTCAAAGAATTACTTTTAGAAAAGTCTGGCCATAACAGTTCTACTTTCAATGTTTGTGCCATCTATCTGCCTCTTGTTTTCTTTTCCCTTTCAGAGTCTTGCTATTATTGATGATGTGGTGTATTACTCTTTATTGTCTAAAAATCAAAATAGTTCAAGAACTGACATCTAAATCTGCATGAAACACGACTGATTCAAACCCCTGAGGTTATAATATCATGAGAGATTCTTCTGAAGACAAAGACCAGCAAATATTAGAACTTGCCCCAGGATAAAGTAATGTTTGCTACCAATTAGTAGACTTTGTTTGAAACATTTGCATAATTTTGCCTACAAGCCAAACTGTGGGCTCCTGTAAGATGATGCAAGAGGACTATTTTTCCCTCCTAGGGCAATTCAGTATCCTGCTATAAAGGCAAAACAGCTAAGTCTCCAGTTGCCTCCCAAAAATATGTGGAAGGACAGCAACTCCACTGGTTTGTCTTCTTTTTGGGTGCTTCCCCATGCCTACGTAGAAAGACTATGCCATTTCCAGTGCTTACTTAAGTAGAGTCTTACTTTCTGTTGCCATCTGGCCACTTACAGTTCTGTGATTTCATTAAGTCAAACAGATACAAAAGTGCAGAAAAAATAAAGAGCAAGTTATAATCCTCCTGACATAATAAATACAGATATTGGTATAATTGCTTGCTTCCCTACAAAGAATGAAACAGCAAAAGCACTAGGTCATATTTGCAGACCCAGAAGTCCATCATGTTGGCATAGATCTGCCAGCAGGATCTTAGGTGATGTTTTGACTGAGTCAAGGAAGAAAAATCTTTATACAGAATCAAGTATCTGCCAAAAAAATAACATAGACTTCAGACAATAAGAAGCTGGAAGAATTAGGATCAGAATCACAGATTTGTTTAGGTTGGAGAAGACCTTTAAGCTCATGAAGTTCAACCATTAACCCAGCACTACCAAGTGCCCCACTAAACTATGTCCCTAGATGCTACATCTACACATCTTTTAAATTCCTGTAGGAGTGGTGACAGAAGCACTTTCCTGGGCAGCCTGTTCAGTGCTTAGATACATTCAGATGTTTTACATAAAAATTGTAACCTTATCCATCCCTTTTTTTTGCCTTGCTTATGGCACAACGTAACAAATGCAAATGAGAGAAAACATATGGAAACTGCATATAAAGATAGAAATAGTAGTGTAAGCATTGTATCACATAGATTTTTTTTTTTAAAGCAAACCCTTTAGCATCTCATGCAGAATAATTTGTATAGATTCTCAGTTCATAAGTGCTGTAGAACCAATAACAACTACTCTTTCCTAATTTGCTCTGCTCTTCCCACCATTACAGCTATTTTTTTATTCTTTTTAAGTATTAAATATAGAAAGAAAAAAGGCATACTGCTTGTTAAACTCTGGCAACCACTAGGCATCTTCATATTTCCTGCCATAATACTCTGAAGTTTGTTAGGCTGAGCCAGGATTAGCCGCTCACGGATACACTTCAGTGCTTTTTTTGACATGAGACATTACAGGATTTCTTCAAACTGTTAAGATGGATTGTGCTAGCCCTTCGTATTATGCCATTACATTTAGCCATGTCATTATTCTATTCATAATATTATGATAAGTTACCACAAATAGAATTCCAAACAAAAATATAGTGGGATTATTTTTTTCCCTTAGCTTTCTGTCCATCCCATACATTTATACACCTAAATATCAGCTTTACAGAAGACAGAAGGTTTGATTTTATCCAGACCCCATTTCACCTGAAATGCTGCTATGACTAATGCAGTTTTTGTTCTCATCCTACCCTGCCGAAATGCCAGTGACAAGATTTGCTGCTGCCTGAGGTCTGTGCCTGAACTAAAGCTCTTGATCCATGGAAATTAAACTAGCAGTAAGGAGAACATATTCAAACCAGTCTAGTAAACACAGAGGTTAGCAGGAGTTGTGATGAGTTCCCAGACAATGGCCTAAGGAGGGGGTTGAAGGAGTCAAGGTATTCCTAACACAAGTGTTCTAGAGGGCTGCACCCTGCCCAGCTGTACAGCCAAGCCAGGACCGCTGGGTGGGAGGTGGCACTTTACCACAAGCATAGGTCAGGATTTAAGAGAACAGTGACTCAGATCACAGTACCCTGTGATTCCCCCTAAATTGTCTACAGTCTTGCAGGCACAACAGATTCCACCACATCTGGGTGGTGATAGAGTTTGCCACGAGAGAGGTCAGAGGCGAGACAGATAGTTGTTTTCAGCACTACCATACTTCTTCAAGAGCTGGTCATATTTACCACTTCCAAGCTACTGAAATCCACGTTTAAAAGAATGTATAGCCTAAATGTTGCTGTGTTGGCAAACAGCAAATAAATACAATATTTAAATCTTTTTTCAAGCAGCCTACAATGCATGTCGCCTCAAGAAAAAAGGAATTAACCTCAGCATTTAAATATAGTGACTAGCAGTCGCCACAACCAGATATGTATCTAATTTTGTCATTGTAGGCTGTACACACACACTGGTATTTTTGCATCCTAACAATCTAATTTTATACAATGGCAGCTGAGAATAGATTTTCAGAATGGTAAATATACCTGCCTGTCTAATTCGCATGCAAAATTTTCACAGAACCATGTACAAGTATAGTAAATAAGCATACAAATTTGAGTATAACTATACATTTATGTAATTCTGGCAAGCAGAGTGTCATAATTATATGAATATTTTTGTAACAATCACTATTGTTGCAAGAAGCACAACATGAAATATATAAAAACTGTCTTCTTTTTTTTTTCTCCATGATCAAATTACTTTTTTTGTACTCCTGTCTATCAAGATGAAAACATGCTCTTTGTTCAAAACAGGTTGCTTACTCAATGTATTCCGTTTTCTACATATGTTGTATGCCTACACAATTCAAAAGTTTCTTTGTCTGAAAAGAGGATTATGCATTCTAAACTTATTACGACCAGTCAGGAAATAATTTGTATAACCCATGATGATTCTGACAGATTTCAAAACACAGAAAAGTTATTAAGGATAACACTGTTTTATTTGAATCAAAATATTTTGCCAATAGTGAGGTTCATACACATGTTAGTATAAGCTGTCAAATGAATTTAGAAGCTCATTTTGTCCATTTTTTCTTTTCAGAACTCTGTTGTCTTATTAATGTATTCAAAAGTTTCTATGATTTTAATTTCTATTTTTATAAAATAAACCCAACTGAACCCATAAAAATGCTTACATCTTGTTTCCACTTTCCATCTTTTACATTTTAATGCAATTTAATGTGTTTTAATGACTAGGTTAGGATAGATACAGATGCTAAGAATAGGAGACAACCAAACATAAAGAGCTTTCAGTCCCACTTTTATGCAGCATTATGTGAAAAATGTTCCTTTAGCTTCTAATCTTTAGACATTATTTCAAATCAGTCCATTCTCATCATTCTTTTTTCAAATCTGAATGAAGCAGTCAATTTGGTTTAAAATATAACCAAAACACCTGAATAGAAAGGGCTTGAACAATGGTGCTTTTAAATCTTTAATCTTACAAAAGAAATGGGGGCCTGTTGTTTTTTTGGTTGGTTTTTTTTCACTTGAGGATGATGGAAAGAATGAAAATGCAAATTTTACCAAATATCTTTCAAAAAAATCCCCCATTCTCCTTTCATCTGAACCCCAACAAAATATACTATGTAAAACTAAAGAGCCAAAAACTAAAATGAGGACTAGAGCTTCCACATTTTATGTATTTCTACGCACCAATTTAGGGCTTTTTCCATGGTTAAAAATTAATGTCCTGGAATTTGTTTTTTACCCTCCATTGTCAATTCAGTGCATGTTTCATATGCAAGCCAGGATAGTACCTTCCAGTATACACACAAAGCAGGAGACACAGATTCAGTTCCTTTCTCTGCTGCTTAATAAAGGTCATATATCCTCATAAAAGTCTCAAGCTGTAGGGTATTGTGCACAGGACAGAGAAAGATCTTGGCAGTCTAAACAATTGGACCAAAGCAGAGAGCCTATTTAAGAAATTGCCCTACACCATTCCAATTGCACTGGGTAATTAGAGCATGAATTTGAAGATGCCCTATTTTATTTTTTGCTTTTAAAACATTCGATTCTTCCTCATGACTAAGCCTGATGTGTTAAATGCTGCACCTCGTCACCATTATTAGCCATGCCTAAAACATTGCAAGATGAAGTGGAACTTTGTCTGTGGACTGAGTTACTGTGGGTCGCGGTTTCAAACCTCTGTACTGGGTCTGGCTGGAATACAGTTATGACATTAATTTTATTCAGAGCAGTCCATATAATGCTGTGTTTTGTATTTGTGGCTTAAACAATGCTAGTAACAGAGCAGTGTTTTCTTGTCCCTGTAAAGAAGCTCTCAAATTGCCAAATCTGTCTCTCCTCACTTGCCCACAGAATTCAACAGGCTGGGGGTGGACAAGAGGCTGTGAGGGAACACAGCCAACCCCAAGTTGACTAAGAATATATTCCACACCGTTCGACATTGTGCTCACCAGTAAAATCTGAGGAAAAGGAGGAGAAAGGCACAACATTCAGAGGTACAGCATCTATCTTCCCAAGTAATAGTTGCATGTGTTGAGGCCCTGCTTTCCAAGGTATGGCTGGACATCTGGCCAATGATGGGAAGTGGTGGATGAATTTCTCTTTTTGCTTGGTTGCACTTGCAGCATTTACTTTTCCTATTTATCTGTCATTCTCTTGGTCCATGAGATTTTTCACCTTTGTTCTATTTTTGTCTCCATCTTCTAGGAAAAGAGAGTGAGGAAGAGACTGAGTGGGTGTCTGGATGCTGTCTGGAGCCAATCCACCAGAGTACCAGGACCAGGCTGGGCTCATACGTAGCTATTCCAAACATGTTAAGATGCAGAAATGTACTCCAGTTAACTTTAAGCATGGATTTAATGACCTTAGAATTCAGCAGCTGGACAAAGATTCTGACATTCTTTGCTTTGGATTTAAGATACAATTTAAACACCACATTTCAATGCTCAGAACTCACATTTCTTTTTGGAGCTAATTTTGGCAGCGTGATTCTTGCACATTTGTCCTACAATGTACAAGCCTCAGGACATTTAACAATGAAAGAGAGGACAGCACCACAGTGAGGGTGGTGAAACACCGGAACAGGCAGCCTAGAGAGGTGGTGGATGCCCCATCGCTGTAAACATTTGAGCTCAGGCTGGACAGGGCTCTGAGCAACCAGATCTAGTTGAAGTTGTCCCTAATCACTGCGGGGGTGCTGACCTTTGAAGGTTCCTTCTAACCCAAACCACTCTGATTCTGCAAGGTCATCCTTATGTTTTGGATGACTAAGCAGGGCCTGTGAAGAAGGATGAAATGTCTGAGCTTTGTGCTTCGCTCAGCTTTCCTTCAGCAGAGGTGGAAGGATTCTGTCCTAATTTATATTTGAACAAAATATAATAGCCACTGATTTGAAACATTGATGGACAGGTGGAAACTTGGTAGAGTCAGTTATTCAAGCTGATAGAAAAGAAAAAACATTATGATAAAAAGATAGAAGTTAAAGTTGACATAGAAAGAGAAGCCTTGTAAAAAGAAAAGTAGCTTTTTTATACTGTTTTTTTCTCCCCTGTTTGCCTCTTTTCTCCCCTAAGTTCTCTGGTTTTACTCTTAGCTTTGAGCTAATTTTCCCAAAAACTCACTTATGTTTAGTTTTATATCTTCCTTTTTTTTTTTTTTTTAACTGGCAGATTCCACTCATTTGGCACTGCTTTTTGGTTGTCTCCCATCATCAGAATCTGTACAAGTTGCCTCTCTGTGTGCTTTCTTATGGTGTTTATTTTTTGATTTTTAAATATCTATTCCTTTCCTTTTATATGATGCAGTTATGTCTTGCAAAGCATTTTATAGCCCCTGGGTGGTCAAGATTAACTACAGTGAAAAGGCTCTGTGTCTCTTTCGTGTATGATTTTTATTTGTTTCCTTGGTGAGGATATCTACAACCATTCCATGTTGAGAACTGCAAGAGCACAATCTGTGTTCCTGGAGCCCAACAAATTTTTTTATCAATTATTGGTATAAAAGGGCTGTATCATATTACCACTTATAGGTATGCAACTTACAGCTCTCAGAAGTAATTAAGTAATGACAAATCATACATGTCTACTGTAGTACTTATCCAAAGGTTAAGCAACTTTCATGATGCAATTGTGCCATCATTTTCCTTTATTTTGATTGTCAGTTCTGAACATCTTGGTAACATACAACCTTGCATACAGGAGGACTTTACTGATCATTACAAATATGTATGTAAGGAGCAAATTTTTCTGTAATTATTTAATTAAAAATTAAAAGCTTCTTTTTAATAGTCTCTGTCTATTACAAACAATTAGTCTTGTTCATGCCTCTCGACAGGTAACTAATTTAGTATCATAATAGATTTTAATCAGCTGCTTTTTCAATTTTCAATCAAGGGTAGAAAAGCAAACCTTGAGGTATACATTCAAATAAGCTCTCTTTATCTTAACATACATATGTGTTTAAGTTTTTCTTTCATGTTTGCTAAATCACATCCTATAATGAAGGAATGCAGATCCTGAAAAGATCCAAGTGCAGTATTGTATAAGTGATTGAAAGGTCAAGTGGAACTATTTCCTCCTCTTCAGAAAACAGCAGTCTGGGAAGTTTATGTCAGAAATCTTCTAAGATTTTCTAGTTTACATGGTTATTATCACAGGTCATTATGCTGTGAAAGTGGAGCCTGTGTACCATGTGAAGTGACAGCTGCTGTGTAGACTGTAACCGTTGTTTTTCAGTAACTAGGGATTTGGTTTTTTTAACTCCAGCACTCCTTAAAACTCTCACACATCAAACCAAATTTAATTTCAAATACTTAAGAAATGTAAATCTTGGAAGCTTTTTGAAACAATAAATATTGATTTTTTTCCCCCCCTATGTAGATAACTAAAATTTTTAACTACCAGAAAGGAAAAGAGTGATTTTTTTTGTTCTTCATGGTAAATTTTCTCTCTAAATACTTTGCATGAAATTTTTCCCTCGCAAAACATACTTCTACAAAATTTATGGAGGAAGTTAAAGTTTCACATACTCTTAATTCAAATCCATTTTGATTTTATCTGTATTTTTCCAAGTTTCATTCCTTATATTGCTTTGTGTACAGCAACATCTTTTCCTATTTGTAGGTGGGAAGTTATATGCTTTATTTTTTTTTACTTTATTTTTTCAGAGATTTATAACTGTTATTTGAAAAAAGTACCTCCTTTTGTGCTTAATGTCTATTTGCTGCCAGAAAGAGAATAGAGGAGGTGCATCATATTCCAGTTCTGATCTGGGAATTGACCCCAAATGGAAGGTGGCTGTGAAGAGTTGTCTAATGGGAGGGAAACTTCTCAGCTGTATCTAAAAACTGGTGTGTTGTTTTTTGTCAGAAAATTATTCCTATATAAGGGTTAACTAGCTTTACAGACATGTCTTGGTCATCTAAGTGGAAAAATGAACTTGTATAGATCCTTTGGATCCTCCTGTTAATACCCAAATTCTTACTGGTCTACTGCTCACCCAGTGCTTATTCTTGTATCTCAGTAACAAAATGGTCCGCATACACGTTAATAAATGGATTAATGTCCATACTCTACTCAGTAACACTCAGTGAATAAATCAAATTAGAGTATTAAATTAAATTAAAAATAGGTTTTATAAATACCAAGCACTAAGATATGGTTTACATTAAAAATATTGTGTAATATATTTAAATACTTTTGTAATATATGCATGCAAGTCTAGGGCAAAACTCTGGCTTGTTCTGCATGTCATACTTTCCTATGACAGTATTACCTGTCAACATACATATGTAGAAGCAAAATACGTCTATGGGCATATAATGTTGTATCAGCACATGCCAGCTTTAGACAAGCTCTAAGAATATACCACAATCATGCTGGAGTTAGGAAAATGCCCTTTTATTTGATTTCATGGGTAGTTGTCAAGACGGTGTAGTATTTAGATCCTAATACAGTAAATTCTTCTTATCTGTCTTATGTTATATAATTCTTTTGCTTTCACAATCCTAATACTAAATTTCTTCCCTGCCTTTCTACCCAGCCGTAGTTGCTACTACGCTGCCCTCATTGTCTAATTTATCAGCCTAAACTGAAGAACATGTAAATATGCAGGGAATTATAGCTGTCCCAAACTTTAAGTCAGCTTTACATTTCCAGGGAATAAAAGTTTTGCGCATGTGTCATTTTGAGTAGGAGCACAGTTACCACCATCTTGGATAACACACTGAGAATTTAACTGAAAAGTTGTAGAGCTAAAATGACAAGCTGTTACAGCTGATAATCTTCACTACCCAAGATGTCTCATACTATACATCAACAGGACAAAGATAAGATGGAGTGTGCAATCAAAAAGATAGGAAATACTGAGTTTCATCATGTTACAGGAGAAATTGCAGCAAATTCTCCACAGCACAATCCAAACCTTTTAGTCTTGTAATGGGTTAAACAATTTTTAGTACTTAGACACCATAAAAATTTCAGCAACAGTCTGGCAACATATTCTTTGTGGTATACTTGTCCAAGTAACATTTAAAAAACATTTTCAGCACTGTGGTGCCAAATCTGTGTTATGTACCGTTCCCTTTTATTCCCTATGTCCATTGAGAATGTAAACTTTTTAGCTGTTTCCAGAAAGCGCCTGAACAATGAACAATGTTTGGAATGTAATTATGTTTGTGACTTGGTCTCAGTGGAAAATCAGTTGTAATGGCTTTTAAACAAAAAAAAATACTTCTAAAACCGGGAAGGGATATGCATGTGGGAGCAAATGATCTACCAAGTTCTTATTGGAAATGAAAACAGCAAGTCAGTTTATTTCTGTGTTTGAGTTTTCTGGGACTGTACTGATATGCACAGCAAAGAGGAGAGCTAAAGCTATTTGTGACTGGATTATGCTTGCAGCCTGAAAATGAATATATATGGTAAAGCTGAAGGAAAAGGAAGACACGCGGTACCTTCTCACAGTCTATCTCATGCTGAACAGAAACATACCCTGTCAACCTCTAACCAAAGGACCATAGGAAAAGTTCACTCTTCTGAGAGGTAAAGAAGTTGAACAGCAGATAAGAAGAAGGCAGAAGCACACGCCTGCAGTTTCCGTACTCTCAATTTCCACACTGACTAAGATAAATTACTAGGAACAAAAGATAAAGCAGGCTACCCTAGAGGGCACTGATACAGAAGTAACAAATACTGCACTGGGAACTCAAGACTAGATGAACTGATTACTGCTTCTAGGATAAAATTATCCTACATTAGAAAGACATAAATTCTCATCTGAGGACAGTTATCTCAGTTTAAAGAGTTGATATCAGTATTTGCTTATCAATTACTTTCTGGACCTAGAAGATGATATACTTTGTTCATGTATTCAAGATCTGATGCAGCCTGAAGCTTTAGGTTTCACTTGGCCAAATCATCATGTTTTAGAGCATGTCTCCAGTGTAATGCCTTCGGTTCATGCAGATGTACCTCGTCTAGCTGTGATGCATGCTGTGATGCACACTCTTCAGCACACAACAAAAAAAATCTGCCTCAAAACATGGGTAAAAATCCTGGAGATGAGGTCACCCAGAGCTACAGGGAAATGCCGTATTTAGCAACAACCAAACTAGTTCAGAGTTCTCTGGGATAAACCTGCAGTCACTGCAACATAAAGGTATCTGAGGCTCCTTATCCACAAATGGGCCAACAATATTGACAGAGAAGTGGTGTATTCTTGGGGAGCTGCAAAGTTAGCCTGCACTTTGAACGTGCTTGCAAATGCTGAACATTGTTATGATTCTCCCACAGGCATAATGAAGTCTGAGGAATGATCACCTTTCTCTGACAAAATGAAGTCTTGCACTGCCCTCGTAAGTCAGTAAGTAAGTTACAAAGACAGACTTTGGGGGCTGATGTTCAAAGATACAGAAACATTCCTTTGAAATTACCCCTCTTTCATCCAAACAGCACTTTTTATCTATTTTTGTTTTGTAACATAGCCTCACCTTTCAAGAAATTTTCTTTGTTCATTCATTTTAACTCAATAGTTTAAAAACATCTCTGAAAGCACTTCCACCTGAAGGTTTGCTCCTCTAATGTAACGTGCACCAACTGTCACCATAGTGATTCCTCTAGGACTGTAACACATTAAAAAAAAAAGAAAAAGAATCTACTGTCAAACACAGCTAGCTCTCACATCTTGAACATCTGATGACGTCTCCATGAAATAATGCAACTTCCTGCTGGGAAATCAAAAGCACAGCTGTACATTTTGCACGTACACACAGGCACCAGGATCCAGAGACAGTGCCACTTTACCATCCCGAACATCACAGCAAGGCTGGTGCTCTCCAGAATAGTTTTGCTATAAGATGTTCCAAAAAACTCAAAAAAACTCCCAAAACCACAGCTCACCAAGAATGTACAAGAGGATGCTAGAACTGGCTTTCTCTTTCTTTATTAAGCTAGTCTGTGTGGCTCTCCATTACTCACACAAAACAGGTAGTCTGAATTTTAAAGTCCACCATCTTTAACCTCGTCCCTCGTTTATACTGAATAACCTGAGGGACTCTAAATGAATGTGGCAACATTGTGTGCACTAAAGTAGGAGTCTGGGGAATAAATTTTCTTGTTTGTACAAGAATCGAACCAAACAAATGGAACTGTTTATGCTGCACTTTTCTTTAAGCTGTAACAGGTGCATAACATGAGTCCTAACAGAGCATCCATAATTAACGAGACTAGAGTTGTCTTTTAATAGTGGCCTTTTGACATAACAACATTTTAATTGGAAACCAGCAAACAGAAGAGCAGACCAGAATCACCTAGTTAGTGAAGCTGTACAAGGGACAAATTGACTAAATCCTAATTTTCTGTTGAACAGGCCTAATTTACATCCAGCTTAGATTTGGGGTTTAATGCATATTTATGACTCTGCTGTGTCATACTAAAAACGTTTTTTGTAAATTATGGAAGATGCACACTTTTCCTCAAATGCATGATGATGATAAGCAGTGCATTCTCTTCCAGTTTATCAATAACTTTTAAACATACCTTGTGGTTAAATGCAGAACAAAAAAGGGTTTGAACTACTACAAACAACAACAGAGAAAAGACACTTTGCAATTTCTTTTTCAATCTGAGAAAGTTAAGGAGGTGCAGATTTATATCACTAAATGTAATAATTAGGCCAGAATTGAAACATGACTTTTAGAATCAATTGTACTGTCAAGATAGAAGTATGGCTTTACTGTCTCCAAAAGCCTTTAATATAACCTTCACCAGCAGTTTTCAAAGTCTACAACCTGGGTAAAAGATCAAAACCAGATCTACACAGAAAAGCTCACAGGTATAAAAAATTATGCTTCTTCCCTTGAAATGCTGCACCATGACAATTATATTCAAGGTAATCTTTAAGGAAATTTGGGTGGAGTTAACCTAGAGATGCTTTGAGATTGAAAATAACATAATTTTCTGATACACAGGGCCTTTGTGAAGATCCACATTTCTTTGAAAATTTAAATGTCTGGTATTTTAAACTGAGACTGCTCAGGTTGTTCATGATTGAAAAATAAAAACATAAGACCTGATTCCTCGTGCAGAATTAGATGACTTTCTAAATACACAGTTGCCAGTGGGGCGGAGAGGTTTGTTTTTTTTTGAATTATCCCATGTGTAAATGTCATATTTTGTCATTCGATTAAAAAAAATACATATATTTATCATAGCAGAACCCAGGCCTGCAGCTTAAAATCACACAGACAACTGTGAAGTAAGCAGTTATTTAAGATTCTGGCAATGCAACTAATCCACAAACTAAAATTGCAGTCTGACTCAAAATAAATCCAACACTAAGTACCTCTTACATATGAACATGTCCCTATCCTACCTCTCAGATGTTTTACATTCCTACCTTTCTTCCAGTTGCCTATCAAACACTCTGTGCCCTGTTGCAAATTAACTTGTTAAAAGACAGTTACCTTTTAAATTAGAAGTGCCACGGTTTTACAGGAAAAAAAATTTCTTTTCTTGCAAGAGACTTTATACATACATGGCATGGACATACACTGTTCAAAACACTCTCAAATTTCAATGATATAGAAGTTATGAGATATGGGTAACATACTGGTGAAGAGTGGTTTGGCTATGACAGGATTAGCTGGTTTAGCTACAACAGAATGTGGTATGAATTTGCCAAGGAAACAAACGTTTACTTTTGCCTTTTCTATGTTTATCATCTTCACTGCTATGTACAAAAATAAGCATTATTACTATAATGTTATAGTAGTCACCTGAATGAAAAGAAGTAGTTACCTGAATGAAAAGAAGTGTCACACTAACATTGTGACTCCAGCATCATTCAAGGCTTACTTATTAGTCAAGGAAAGTCTTATGTTAATACAATGTTTAACGTCAGATGACGAGTACGAGTGACTTAAGACACCTCTTTTCTGGCTTGAAAAGCAGTAATAATGGCACTTGATTTGTAATTCTTTTGTGTAAGGCACCTAGCAAAGTGATGCCAAACAGTTAATAAATCAAAATTAAATACTGCCAAATTCAGTATCTGGAACAGGTGAAGTTCGTGAACAAAAATTCATTTATCTGGGTGTAGATAGCGGGCAGAGACCACACCTCTAGGCTTTACCCCACTAGGAATGTCACACCAGGCATTGCTGCCACTTAAATTTCTTATGGTTCATTACATGCTTACCAAAATATAGAAGTCCTGACAGGTTTTCATTAAGCTGTACACCCTGCTCGATGTAGTTCAATGCTATATTCATTACTAATGCACATGTGCTGCTCATGGAGTCTCACAGAATTCCACACCACAAAGAGGAGGCAAAAACATGTATGAGGCAAACTCTGTCCATGCACACAAACAAATTGGAGGTCACAACTTCAAAGCCTTCACATCAGTCCACAAAGGGATTTAACAAGCTCAGTCTCTCCTGAAATTTTCAGAAGTAACAAAAAATATTTTGGACTAATTATGTCATTCTAAAACTAATGTAAAACAGAGTGATGAATACTTTCTATTCAAAGTTACAAGTAAGACTTTATATTCAAACTGAGTCCAAAACCAAGGTATGATTCCATAACAATTTAAGCACCTTACAAGGAACATTCGAGCACCAAAGCAGGAGGAACTGCCACTGTCTTCGTTTACAAAGGCAGTGCTCTGTTTTTATATTTGCCTTTTTCCACTATCATCCTTTGCTTGGATGGCTGAAAACTCCCCCTGCTCCTCTGGCTTCTACAAATATTGCCTTCAGCTTCCATTCCCTTCTTTAAGTTGAAGCAGTTTTCAGGCTATTCAGGAAATTCTCTCTTGAATAGTTCTGATAAGATTCTGTATTTTTCTTATATAGTCTACCCCAGATCAAATATATTCATTTATACAGATGAAAGTCCTGCTTTCTAGTTCTTCTCATGCTCTCTGTCTAGAATCATGGYATATGAAGTTATAAACTGAGTTTGTGCCTCACTGCTTTCAATGTCAGTATCTGAAGCTAGGGTTTTAGAAGGAAGGCTTCAACAAAGAGGATTTAAAAACAATAAATAAATAAATTACTCTGGCAGTGGCATAAATTCACTAGATAACAATCATAACAAGTTTTAGAATAGGCAACCTGTCACAACTTTAAGAGAAAAAACCAACAAAATCTAGGTTATTACAAGGGTAAGTAAGTTATGATTTATTTTGTGAAAGTATACACAAAATGGCAAATACTGCATTTATCTGCCTGTATATTTTGTTTGATCGCCTCTAATCAGTATCCATAAATAATTTATTTACCATAGTAAATGCCTCTTAAAATCTTTGTTTTCAATATTTCTTAGTGACTGTCACATTCTGCAGTTCAGTCAGATCTGTCATGATCACAAGCCACAATATGCCTCCTTAGTGTGCCCCGCATCATTTTATGCATTATTTCTATTCTCCATCTACTCCAAAACCTCTCCTTCCCAAATGATTTTCTCTCTGATTTTATGAATCCATTACACTTCTATTTGCTCTGTTTGCCTCTGTCTTAAATTATAAATGATTTTATGACCAAAGTCTCTGTGAAATGCTGTATAGTTTCATAACATAATAAATTAGTGTATATTTTTGCATGTATTAGTCAGAATTCTAACTAAAAAAGAGATTAGTGATTTTGATCTCTTCACAAGACAGGTCTGACCCAGACAATGAAAAAATATTTCCTACAATTAATACATGGAGTTTGAATGTTTAAATGCTGCTATACACGTGACACTGTGGTATTTATGCACAGGAAACTGGTGAGAGAAAAATTCTGCAGCATGGCATTATTATCTCTACTTACCAAACCTGAAAGATTAATCTGAAAAGCTACATAGCAGGAAAAGACAGATGTGAAACTATAATCAGCATTTTCTAAAAGAGTATATAAATTTTCAAAGAACACCTTACTCTTTTTTAGGATGAGACTAATTTTTTTAGACTGACAACCTCGACAAGTAAAAGAGACTGGATACAATGTTATCTTTTAAACATAATGTTGTCTTTTAAACATATTGTGTATAATTTAAAGATAACTATACCTGAAACAGGTGTGCAAGACTAATGGTTACATGACTGCAATCTGGTCAATAGTACTTTTATTAACTCTTTCAAGAAACATTGTAAACATAATGTCAGAGTTTAAATTGTTGCACACATCCTTTGTGTAACTGTGAAATCTAATGCATGTAAAACACCTCTATCACTTGCATAACTGGCATGGCTCAAAGCTGTATGTCCTGGTTTTGAGTGGGACAGAGTTAATTTTCTTCCTAGTAGCTGGTACAGTGCTGTTGTTTGGATTCAGCATGAGAATAATGTTGATAACACACTGATGTTTTGGTTGTTGCTAAGTAGTGCTTACCCTGAGCCGAAGGCTTTGTGAGTGCACAAGAAGCTGAGAGGGAGCACAGCCAGGACAGCTGACCCAAACTGGCCAAAGGGATATTTTGTACCATGGAATATTATGCCATCCCAATTTGTAAACTGGGGGCAGTTGGCTGGGAGCTGCCAATTGCTGCTGGTCTGGCCCTCAGTCAGTAGGTGGTTAACAATTGTATTGTGCATCACTTGTCTTTCCTGGGTTTTATTTCTGTCTGTCTGTTGACTTTCTTCACACCCCAATATTATTATTATTGTTGTCACTATTATTAAATTTTATTTTAATTTCATTTAATCTAATCTCAGCCCATGAGTTTGGGGTTTTTTTACGGTTTCTCCTTCTCACCCCACTGTGTGTTTGGGGGCAGTAAGTCAGCATCTGTGTGGTTCTTAGTTGTTGGCTGTGGTTATACCATAATGGTGTATTTTAAGCTGGCAGGGAAAAAAAATCAACAGCTTCTTCCTAACCATGCAGTGCCTTGCTTTGGATACTAAATACTTTGTCACCCTCTGGTTGCATGGGTGCTGTGTATTTGTAGGGCCCTGTTCTTAGACTCTTTGATTCCAGCATAATTAAGCAAAAACCCACAGCCTTTTTAAAATACTCAAGTATGTATCGGCCTCTATTTTTCCAGCCTTTCTGTCATAGAATCAATATTTCACCCATTTTAACTCGCCTTTATCCAGGCAGAAACAAAGTAAGTGGCTTTAAATGAAGGACATCTCATACTATAGTACATCCTAACTCCCAGTGACAGCTCAGGGTCAGCATTCAGTACTAGGTTACAGAGAAATGCTGATTAATAAGCCTTTGCAAGACTGCTTTTAGGTATCTTAGTACAATGACAAATGCCCAGTTTCTAGAACAAATGGTTTAAGACAACTTTGGTTGTCTTAAATGGTTTACAGCAACTCCAAACTGCATTTTCAAAAGCTGAATAAAATTTCCAAATAAGTGAAAGCCTGTTATTGTCTTTAGCACTTCAGACTTCCATACAGCATGCCAGGGTTTTCAACTCACTACATTTATTCTGCTAAAGGGACTGGAAAGAGTTCGTTTCACACTGACACAAAAAACAGTGTTTACACAGGACACCACCGTTAACACACAGAAGTCTACATGGAATATATAAAACAAAAAATCTTCATAAAATATATGCAAGGAGATTAATGTAATTGACTAGGCTTTGAAATACAAGTCTATATAACTTACATTAAACTGATTAAAACCTAAAAATATATTAAATATAGGAAATCAAATATACTAATTTCTATAAAAAGACAACTTAGCTTAAGCTTACAGGACACCTTTTAAAAAATCTTTGCACATGAATTCTAAAGTCCTTCCCTAATCCTTTTTTTTCTGCTGGCAAAGGCAAGTCCAATGAGATGTGAGCATTAAAAGGAAATCAGGTGCCTTGTGTCATTATGAAAGTACAACAGCAACATTCCAAAATGCAGCACCCTTAAAAAGGGAAAGGCCTTGTTTAAAAGCAGTCACCTTGAAGGGGGTCAGTATTCCTTGAAACAAATTGATGATCTCAAGGGACATGAAGAAATCCTCCTTTAAAAGGCTAGGTGCTTAAATTATGTTTATTTATCTGCGGTCTCAGTAAGACATCATAAATCTCAGTTCAAGTACCACACATTTACAAGTTTCTTCTTACACAATGATAATAAATGAGCACGTATTAATTAAACACACCTAGTGAATTCCAGATTTAACCAACTACACTGCTCCTTTCATGTTTCTCCAGTACAAATGTTCTTGGTATTTATTTCAGTAGAAAGGAACAGAATGGACTTATTCTATACAAAGTGCTTACCTACTGTCTTAAAATAGATGCATCAAAAAAACCCCATAATTTTTAAAAAATAAAATATATATTGGTATGCAATAGCAAAATTATGCATGCTTTCATTGCAGATGAAATCATTGTCTTAAAACTGGAGGAAAGATGTTCAAGTAAAATCATAATGTTTCATTTCATCTAAATAGCTAAGAGTGTATTTATTATTTTAAAATAAAAGTGAGGTACATTTCACAAGGATAACTTATTTTTAGTAAGAAAAATGCAAATATTTAAGTTGGAAATTTTCTAAATAAAAATTTTCTAAGAGGTCAGAATTTGGGGAAAAAGGGTGAACATTCAGATGAGACTGTCTGATGAATATGAAATGCAGTTGCAAAATATTCTAGCTAACCAGAATCTACATTTTTCACCCTTTCCAAGAAAATTCAATTTTCTACTGCAGCACAACAAAACTAAGATATCAGCCTTTAACTTCTGCCAGCGATAATCTATTCCTGTTATTTCCTGCTCACCCACTGCACAGCTGAGTTTTTGATTTCCACATCTCTATCTGTGACCTTCTAGCCATTCCCACAAAGACGACATCAAACTTGGAGACTGTAGTGGTTTCGTTCGAAATATCCATTACTTTCTTATTTTCCTTCTGTGAGATAAGAATTAGGAGAAAGCAAAGCGGGCACAAAACTTAAAAGCATATAAAGAAGTTTATTAACAGACCTAAAAGAAAGGAAAAAAAAATCAGACTAAACTTTCACAACACTTCTCTTCCCCCTCCCATATCTTTCTCCCTTCTCCCACTGACAAAGTAAAAAGACAACTCTTGAGATTTTCAGTCAGTTTACCACCTCTATAATAATCTTTTTTAGTTCACTTAGGGAGAGGAGTCTCTCTTGCTYATGCTATGGAGACATCTCCACAAGAAACAGTCTCTCATGGCTTCAATGTGACAGCAAGACGGCAGCCCAGGATGGTTCTCTGCTTGCATGTGAAAGTCCCTTCCCTCGACTTACAGCTTTCCCCACAGCTGCTTTCGAGGGTTCCTTTAGCTAATGGGGTACCATTGTTTAAGAATGAGCTGTTCAGAAGAAAAAGTTCTCTTCACCTATCTCTGGGAGCATCTTCATCTCTAGGAACAGAGGTCTTCTTCTTCCCTAGGAGCAAGGGTCTTCATCACTTTCCCCTCTCTCTCTGTTCAAGCTTCTCATCAAATCACAGCTACTTCAACATTTGCTTATTTCAGCACAGGTACTTCTGCTCATGATTGCGGTTTGAACGCTCCACCCCCCATGCTTTCATGAAATTACAATGGGTACTCTGATGTATCATAGTCCATCRCCATAGMTTTACAACAGAATTTCAGCTTCTAGGTTTGAAGCATCTYCTCTTTCTCCWCTCTCGGGGTTTCAGCTCTTCCTTCTTCACTGACTTTGGTGTCTTTATGGTGTTTTCTTCATGTGTCTTCACCTTTCCCTTTCCTTTGACTTGGGAGAGGATTGATCTTGGGAGCAGGCTTCATCTGTTCTGGAGGAATCTTACAGCACTAAAAGAGTTAATCTCACCCGGGCCTTGCAGATGGAATTCGCTTATCTCTGTTGGTAACATGATCTTCACCGGGCAGCGGCTTCAGATGGATTTTGGCTGCACTAGGTGAGGGCCAGCCTGGCCTACCACAGGGCCACCTGCACGGAGCAGGGCCGCAGATGGAATGGGGCCGCACAGCTCCAGGGTGGCTGTCTCCTGGCCAGCCCGGCCTGCACTGAGATCTTAGCCAAGCCACGCCGCAGCCAACCCAGCTGGGCCGCGCCGAACAGGGTCCGGCCCGGCCCCGCTGGGTCGCGGGCCCCCCAGTTACCTGTCCAAAAGCCGGAAGCAAGAGAGCTTTTCTGGGGTTTGTTGGTTCTTAAATGTGGATCACAGAGGCATGTCAAGCTTCTTAAGTGGCTTAAAAAAGTTGCCAATACTCAAACTAGCCAGTTGATTGGTTCTATTGGGTCTAGAGGAAGCTGTAAGCATCTCTTTGCAAAGAATCACTTCCGTGGCTCATGGAGCCCCTCATTAACTGAAAACCCAAACTATGCTAAACCATGACAGAGACCTGCATCGTGAGAAATAAATGGGACATATCAAGCTGTTGCTGCTGTCTGCTGAGAGAATCTCAATCTCTTTCTCTTATAATACCTAACCAGGTTCATGAGTTGGGAAAAGGATGTGGTTGAGATCCTTTGATTGTCCAAAGAAATCCAGAAAAACAAAGAAACTTCTCAAAAAATTTTGTGCTGATGCATCAGATGTCAACCACTCTTGACAGGAGATGGGATCTCAGTTTTCTTTCCTCCATTGCAGAACACAATGCAAATATCAAATATCTCCTTGCACATTCCTGAAAGAATGGCTGTGTTAGAATGCTGTTTTGACTTTTTGCTCTCATTGTTTTTTGTTCTGGGTTTTACCTAGATGTCTCGATCAAGCCAATGAACCAGAAAAGATTTTTCTGTGCATTCCACTACATTTCAAAATTTGTTTATTCCTTCATGTTATTTTTTCTGGACACAGAAATCCACTGGGACTAAACAGCAGATGTAATAAATTTCCTGCAATTACAAGAAATTAACAGTTTCTTCTTATTTCTTTCTCACCTGAAAGTAGTAAAAATAGAGTGAATAGTCTGTTTTTTCTGTGGTGGACTGAGGAACAGAGTATTTATTTCCTAATAGCACTGAAAATTTTGTATTTTGCATGTGATTTTCTCATATTGGCAGATGCTACCTATTGCTTTATGATATGCCTGCAAGTCTATAGAACTGGCCCATTATTTTCCAAATGATCAGTCCACCCATCTTAACATTTTGACACCTTTGGAGTTCCAAGGTCAAAAAATATACATAGTTTGCACAGTTTCATTCTGAGCCCACACACTCACTACAAAATGCTAAAAAGACTGAATGTAACACACTTGGATTAGCTCATGGGTTAGAAAACTGTCTTTTTCCAGGCCTTTCACATCCTGCCCAATGTTTAAGAAAATGCTGAAGGAAAAAGATGAAGCCTGAAACTATTCAAGAGCCCTTTTTCAGCATGCTGCAAACGTACTTTGTCCCTACAGATATTCAGGGTTTGTCCATACACTCAACACCACCAATCCAAAACCAGAGTTAAATATGCAGGTATGTTCAGAAATGCCATACAATGATACACTCTAGATTTGAAAGAAGTATTTCAAGAGCTATCCAAACAAGGAAAGGACTCTTTGTCTTGCACAACACTTTTTTTCTTATAAATAAAGACATTAGTACCCAGTGCTTCAGGGGGACCTATGCAGTGGCGCTTGCCAGAAGAGTTTGTACAGAGGCAAGCAAGCAATAGTTTTGCAAAGTTCTTCAAAAACATTTAATGTAAGGATTCTCTATAATTGCATTCTCTTCCATATGATTGTTGTCAGTAGCTCAAATTAGCCCAAAATGGAGCAGTTTGCCACCTTAAGTAGCGATCTGCTCAGCCAGTTTCATCTAGAAATTGAGTTTGTAAAAAGTAGTTCACAGAGTATGACTCAAGAGAGAGCTGCTGACCCTTAATTTTTAGACCTGTTCTCATTCTTTCTCACTATGTACTTTTGAAAACATTGTCAAGGATTTCTCATTTGCCTATGCACCTCTGTAATTTAAAAGAACAAAGTCGTTATACTCATCTACAGTAATTTTTTTTACACTTTTTTTGTATGGAAAATGAATTCTGTTGACTTGTAGAGGTTGTGTGGAAAGAAAAATCTATTATATGCAATGAAGAAAAATTATTGGATTAAATTAGTTTTCTTTAAATGTCAAACTGATTTTCATCTTGCACACAACATAACACATGCGCTGCAAGACCAATTTTATTGTTAAAAACTGCAAAACCGAATTAATTGCTAAAATTCTAGAATAGGAATCTGTAATCTGTTACTCAAGGTATTTGAAACATTTTCTTATGACCCTCTCCTTATAATGGACCATCCATCCAAGTCAGTGTGGTGAATCTGATTTGATAGACTATAATATACTGCAGACACAAGATGCTGCAGATCTCAGTAACCTAAGACATATAACACTTCTCCTTTGACAGCATCCATATAAATGAATTATTAGTAATTATGCTGATGTTTTGCATTTTCCATTTCAATGACAGATATTTTGTTGTAGAATCATGATATAATTGGTGTATTCCAGGAGAGAAAACAAAAGGAACATATTCGCTTGCATTTCTTGTCAGCCACAAAACCAACTGGGATTTAAACATTTTAAGCTTATTTAAAAAAATCTGTCATCTAAACCAGCCAAATACATGAAAACCATATAATTTTACTTTCCACAGTAGACTTGATCTTAACCTAAATTATTTGGGTCGCATGGACCTTTTTGGGAATCTGCTACTCAAATTACGTGTGAGTCTTGAGCACCACATAAGGAGTGCCTCACTGACACTTTATTTTATTGATCATGAAGTCAAACAACTGAGTCCATCTGTGCAGCACATATTGTTTTTACTTCTTCAGGGTTCCTAAGATTCATAAGCTAATCTGTTTCATCTTTGCGAGTGACTTTAAAAAGTTAAAGACTGTCTCATAAATCAAACGAGTAACTAAATAGTGAAGGAATGAGAAGAAGCACTTCAGATTTCTATTCTAAACCCATTAATGTTCTACAGGTTGAAAAATGGGAAAGTCACAAACTAACACTTCAGAAATATGTAATGATAGGCCAGCCCCAAAATACATCTTTTTTTGTAAGTAAGCATCTGTGTTTGATACAAAATATAAAGACTTAAAAGAAAATGCCCTTAGCTTCAAGAAAGATGCTAATCTTTCTTATGCTTGTATCTTGTTTTCAATGCAACTTTCTTTTAAAAAATATAAGTGGCCTTTACAATCTTTTCTTCATTTGTTTTAAGTGAAGGAAAAACCAATAAAGCAAGCCTTGCTGGCCAGCTAATGTTATAATACCTTAATTTTCCTTCAACAAAGAAACTGAAAAAAACTACTGTCATGTTTTAAGCCCAGCCAGCAGCCAAGTCCCACACAGCTGCTCACTCACTCCCTGACCAGCAGGATCAGGGAGAGAACTGGAAGTGTAAAAGCCGGAAAACTCATGGGTTGAGATAACGACAGTTTTATAGGAAAAGCAAAAGCCATGCAAACAAGCAAAGCAAAACAAGGAATTAATTCAGTGCTTCCCATGGGCTGGCAGGTGTTCAGCCACCTCCAGGACACCAGGGCCCCATTACAAGTAACAGTGACTTGGGAAGACAAATGCTATCACTCCAAATGTCCCCCCCACTTCCTCCTTCTTCCCCCCACTTTATGTAGTGAACACGATGGTCTGAAATATCCCCTTGCTCAGTCTGTGTCACCTGTCCTGGCTGTGTCTCCTCCCATCTTCCTATGCACCCCTGACCTCCTTGCCATTGTGACAGTGCAAAAAGCAGAAAAGGCCTTGGCTCTGTGTAAGTCCTGCTCAGCAATAACAAAAACATCTCTGTATTAATCAACCCTGTGTTCAGCACAAATCCGAAACACAGCCCATACCAGCCACTGTGAAGAAAATTAACTCCACCCCAACTGAAACCAGTAAAATGCCCCATGTTCTATATAAGTAAGAGGTTTAAACAAAAATTAAGCCATATTAGAAGAAAAAGATATATTTGGGAGGTGTCATTACAACCATACTTCATTGTTTTTAAATTACAATATGGTACAGATGCTGGTACTGTTTGGAGATTAATCAAGAGCATTTTTTTTAAGATGGTGGTGATATTCATAAAAAAGAATGTGCCTTATAAATTTGTTATTTAAAATGGAAGACAAAAAGCTACAGTGATCTGTGCTGTCAGCCTTTCCATCAGGACATTATGTTCCTTTGAATATGTGATTCCCAGGCTGCTTAATTAAAAACATCAGGTGAGTATTTGCTGAAAATTCTAATTAAGTTTATACAATGACCAAAGAACAATACAGGAATCTAGTAACAACATGACAATTACAGTTTCTCCTGGAAAGTGTGTGCAACCAGCAAAAGAGCAAGCTGTATAAAGCAGATGAACAGGAAAATATGAGCTAAATTTAAAAATAAGTGTGCAGTGTATTGACAGTAATTTGACTCTGGTACTTATACCTGATAAGCCAAATAACAACCTGTTGTTGACTTTCTTTGAGTCCTTAGACAACATATTTTGTTAAAACTGATATCTGAGCAGATATAACTATCTTTGCTTTAATATGCCTTCTGTTCAAGAGGCCTCTTATTTCTCTTCCAAAGACCTCAGAGGTCATACAATGAAAATATGCTAGGGGGGCGGGGGGTGGGGGAAACAAACAAAACAAAAACAAACAAACCTACAAAACCCCACAAAAATACTCCCAGTGGTTCAGAGAGTTTCATAAGCTTTTATACTATTTATAAGCTTAAACCTCATTTATAAAAGAGCTGTAGGAGCAATGAAAGAGCTGAAGGACAAAGAGACCATTATGTTGTTTCCTAGATATGGGCAGTTGTATTCTTATTGAATGTTCTTTAGGTGGTTTTAGACTTCAAACCTGCATCTCCGAGTCAAATATATTAGATTTCACAGAGCTTCTGGATAAAGACATTTTTTTCTTTGCCACCTCCTAAAAATTTTTATTCCTTTCGTAAAATCAAGCATACAAATAAGCTTCTTCCTGTGATTCTACACCTCACTATATACAGTAGCACTCCAGATTTATGTGCAGAAAACTGAGCATGTCACAGGCATTGAGTCTTCTTTGCATCATATGTACTACAGCCTGTGGCTGAAGCCTGATGGACTCTGATCAAAACAGATTTTGCCGTGTTTCATGCTGTAGGAAGAACTCTCCAACATCAAATAACATCCCCTCCACACACAAAATCCCATTCACTGCAGCAAAGTTCAAAATCAGGGTCTTTTATGCAGTCCCCAAATAACATTGCTATTGACCACAATGATTTAACACTTGTGACCTGAAAAGAACAATATAGTAGCTAATTGAGTTAACAGGGAGTACTTTGACATTTCTTTGCTTATTGGCAGAATTTGTAAAAAAGTGAAATACGATTTTTTTCCCCTGTTAATGTGTAATGAACAAGGAAGAAGGAAATTAAGGGAAGATCTCCAAGGAAGCTTTCGGTGGCACACAACAGGGATCAGAGCAGACATTGCTGGAGTACCAGACAGGGTGTGAATGCACATGCCAATGCATGAAAATTCAAAATTCAGTGTTATCATGATACAAGCTGAAGTTCATTAGCAGATGGTATATCTAATTAACACAACAGAACAAGAGAGATGTGTTGAAATGGGGCTTTTTAACACTGTCAAAAATTTCTAACAGTAATTATTCTCCCTTGTTCCACAGAAGAGACTGAGATTCAATTCTGAAAAGTAAGTATAGTGAAAACTGTAGAAAACACAAAAATCTACATCACAATCTAGGATATTAGCAGATCACTACTCTAAATTACAAATTAAAAAAAAAGAAAATCTCAAAACTGAGTGCCACAAAAAAGCTTTTTCCTTTCTCCAGCTTAAACAATTCCACATGCAGAAACTTGGAGAGGTATTTTTGAGACGGTACATTCTACACGCCACACACAATGTAAATGTCAAGCCAGTACCTTGAATTTCATCCAGAAATTCACAAATAGGTTTTGAAGGTCACAAAAGTCTAGTATTATGCACTTCAGATTGAGTTATTGGATTGAAACTAGGACAGAGCAGTCACTGACTGGGAGGGCCTCTGTTGCAACTCAAATGCAGAAGATTAATCAATTAATATGAGTATGAACTTGGAATGAACTATAGCAGGAGAAAGGAAGGCAGTACTTATGGGCTGGTCAATCCAGTCTGAATAACAGATGTATTCAGATCTGTGTTTTTAAAAATTGTGGCAGTCTGTAACAGCACCACAGGCTGTTTCTGGCAATTGAGATAACACGAATACATAGTCAGGGGATCCTGTTTTTCCCTCTAACATTTTTAATATAGGCACATGACATAAATAGAAACAATTCCATGTAATGGAATTTATTTCACATTCTCTTGAGAAAATACTGAGCTTTTCTTTCTGATGCAGAGCCTGTAAAGTAGTCTGTGCCTTTATC
Organism: Parotia lawesii; assembly: GCA_003713295.1. Classification (NCBI taxonomy): domain Eukaryota; kingdom Metazoa; phylum Chordata; class Aves; order Passeriformes; family Paradisaeidae; genus Parotia; species Parotia lawesii. The sequence goes on along the minus strand of RAHM01000284.1, from coordinate 134,688 downwards.
ATCATTAAACAATTTATCTTGTATCTCCTTCACGTGAGACTGAGCTACAAAATCACTCAGGCTAAGCAGAGAAGGCTGTGGTAAATAGTCAGGATTGCACAGTATTGCTTTAAGGTGGTGAATTGATTAAGTTGTTTGAGGAAATCAAGAGCTGAGTCTCTTGCTTACCCTGCACCTTGCTTAAGCAAAGCCTAACAACTGAACAGTGTCTGGATGGAAGCAGAGGTCTCATGGCCTGATGTTATTTCAGTGAGGCACAGAAAAACACTGCACCCCTGTACCAGCCAATTTCCACACTCTTTTTAACACAATAAAACAACCCTTGTTATAAATCTGGTTCATTAACGAGATACGGTTGAGCACAAGGACCCTCTGAAAAACATCAGGCAACCTTTACTGCAATCTCAGGATGTGGAGGAGGACCAAAGTGTTTATCTTACCTCTTTTGTCAACTATAAGTCCTGACCAAAAGTAACTGAGACCCTCATTAAGCCCCATTAACAGATTAACTTAAGCATCCTTTGGGATGCAAATGAAGGAGAACATGTTGTGAAACACATGTACGACCAAAGCCACCAAACACCATCTATAACACGTGATTGGTCCATCCCCTTAGGATGGACCAAAATTACATAAAAGGGAGGCTTCAGTGCAGAAAAGGCTGAAGGAGGAAAACATCTCTGGAGGGGGAAATAATCTCTGCCTTCTTGGCATCCATCAATGAACTGTGTCTTTCCTCCTCTCCTGAAGGGGTGCCCTTCGGTGAGCTTTACACCTCCAACTGCATTGTAGCACACCTCAGAATATTCATTTTCATATATATACCACTATTAGAATATCTCTTATGACACCTTCTGAAGTGACACATATTAACACTCTGTATTTAATGCATTTATCACTGGCAATCCTGAGCATGCTCTTCTGTTGCTTCAATAAACCTCATTACTGTGAATCCGGATTGTGCACAAAGCTTTTTGAGTGCAACCAGACCTATAGTGCTGGACTGGTAAACTGCACCTGTGCTCCAAATTCTTTTGAACTCAACCAGACTTACAGTGCTAAATTTACTACAGTCAGAAATTAAACCCAGCCACACCCAGACCACCTGATCTTTGAGGACAAGCTGGGGGGGAAGGTGTATTTTCTGCTAAATTCCCACACCCTCGAGGAAACAAAGGGTACTACAGTCTGTTTATTGAGTAGAATTGTACATAGTTCTGTGCACAGAATAGCTGCACAGAAGCTACTGTATTAAATCTTCCATTAGATATAGGTTGCAAGAATTATTACAAGATTGAGCTCCTGCAGGAGGAAGATTGCTCTAAGTGCTTTAAGGGCAGGCCAATAAAAGATTTGCTTTCATCTCCCACCGCACTGATCCCTCTGCAATAGCCAGCCCTCTGTCTCAGAAGAGCACCTGGCTTTACCAAAAAGAAGGGCATATGCCCACAAGATGTTGCTGGTAGGAGTTTCTGAGTATTGGGAATCGTTTGTTCTCACCTGAAGCTTCAGCTTCCACCAAGTCAGTTCCACTTAGGTCACTTGCTTCTCTCTGTAGGTGTATGCAAGCAGGTGATCTGAGGGCAGGTACCTTTTAAGGCACTGCCGTTTTTTGCTCTGAACTTTGTATTTTACAAGGTATAAAAATAAAAAATATCCACATCAGATATATAGACAGTGAGATCAGATGCACCCTCAGCTGAGTGGTGTGACTGACACAGCTGAAGGGCAAGATGTCATCCAGAGGGACCTGGACAAGCTCAAGAAGTGGGGCCATAGGAACAACATAAGGTTTGACAAGACCAAGTGCAAGGAGCTGCACCTGGACCAAGGCAATCCTTTATATTAATACAGGCTGGGGGATGAACAGATGGAGAGCAGCTCTGGGGAGAAGGATTTGGGGTGCTGGTGGATGAGAGGCTGGACATGACCCAGCCATGTGCACTCACAGCCCAGAGAGCCAAACGTGTCCTGGGCTGCATCCAAAGCAGCGTGGGCAGCAGGGGAGGGAGGGGATTCTGCCCCTCTGCTCTGCTCTGGTGAGACCCCACCTGGAACTCTGCATCCAGCTCTGGGGTCCCAGCACAGGAAGGACAGAGACCTGTTGGAGTGAGTCCAGAGGAGGCCATTTTCTTGCAAATTATTTTCATTCTAATTAAAACAGCCTTTCTTGAAAAAACCTCTATAGCTCATAGTATCATTAAGAACAATATTAGTATTATATTGACAAACTTTTTCAAAGCAGTGAACCTTACCCTGGCCAAATGTTCCTGGTTTCTATAAGTGAAATTATTTAGTAATGCATGCAGCACAATGGGGCTTTTTAAAAGACCTTATGATTATTGAAAAGACCATCCCTATAATTTGCTTTCTCTTTACTAGTGATAGAAAAGGGGCAACACTCCTCAGTACTCCAACTGTTTGAGAATAAAGCCAATAGATTTTTTTGCTAACATTTCCAAAGTCAGTGTGAGAAAGGGAAAAAATCTCTCAAGGTATAACTGACTTTGAATCAAAAGTAGTGCAATTTTGAAACATAGTATTCATAACATTAGGTGATAAAAGTACTTTGCCTAAAAACTCAGGACACATTTGCAGTCTGTATCCTTATGAATATGATAAGCAAAAAAAATGATGTTATGCTGTTAAATGCTATTAAAAAAACGATTCTTGCTGACTTGGTTAAATAAGTCAGACAATGAAAGGAGGAAATAAGGAAAAGGACAGCAATGTATTTGTGTGTCCAAAGAACAGCAACAAAGCTGGTGAGGAGTCTGGAGCACAAGACATGATGAGTGGCTGCGGCAGCGGCAGCTGAGGTTGTTTAACGTGGAGAAAAAGAGCCTCACGGGAGTCCTTATTGCTGTCTACAACTCCCTGAATGGACGTAGCAGTGAGGTGGGGGCCAGTCTCTTCTCCCAAGTAACAAGGGACAGGAAATGACTCAAGTTGCACCAGGGGAGGTTTAGATTGGATACTAGCTAAAACTTCTTTGCCAAAATAGTTATCAAGCAGTGCAATAGGTTGCCCAGGGAAGCGGTGGAATCACTATCCCCGCAGATAATTAAAAGACATGCACTTAGAGACACAGTTAAGGGTGAACTTGGCAGTGTTAGGTCAATGGTGGGACTCGATGATCTTAAGGGTCTTTTCCAACCTAAATGATGCTATGAACCTATGATACACTTTACACAAAAGGTCATGGCAAGCTTCAAACTTCCTTGTGACCAAATCAGAAACAACCAGAGTTTGCAAATTATTCACATTTTTGAAGAAATTTACTCTCTGAAAAACATGAGTGTGATGATTATAATAATTCAGTTATATTTTTCAAACAGAAAATTTAGTCATAGAGTGAAACTTATTTGCACAGAATAGAAAAGACAGCTGACATTGGAATGATTTTTCTTGGTATTAGAATTGCGTTAAGTAGTAATGGTTTCAAGTTATTAAATATGGGTTTTTACAAAAATGAAGAGCTCAATTTCCAAAAGTTTGAGGACCTTTGATTGTGAAACATTGGCTTATCCCATTACAAATTCAGTAGGTGCCTGTTCTGAAGCCGAGATCCTGATCAAAATATTTCAAAGTTCAAAAGGATTCTGTCCTTAGGGTTTTTTTTCCTCAGAATGTTGAGGACACTGTTTTGCTTAATTAGAGTTGATATAAAAATCCAAGAAAAGTATTTCTTACTTTTTTTTCCTATTCTCAACCCCTCCAACTCATGATGCAAAACATCAGTAAAAAAATGGCAGTAAGGAAAATATTCTAAGTCTTTAGAGGAAGTAATTTGTTTGAGAGTTACAAGGTTGAATCTTTCAAACTAAATGAGAGTTCTGTTCTTTGTGCATCCAAGACCTTTTTGTGTGATTTGAACCCATCATCAAATTCTGCATTAACAACCGCCACTTAAATGATGCCAAAGTGTGCATAGCTGAACATTTTACTTTCCTTTTCTCTCACCAGTGTAAACCAGAGGTTAGTCAGCTGAAGTCAGGCTAAGTTAAATCACTGAGCATGAATATAAGTTGAGAACCAGGCCACTGGCATTTGAAGACAGATGAAGTCACATAGTATCATTTTTTTTTTACTGAAACCAGTGCTCCTGCAGGGCCAAATGACTAAGAATCTCATTAATTCCTGAGAAAGAGGAGTCAGTTACCACAGTAACACAGCTAGCACTGGCTTTTTTACTTGAAGAAATTAATTTTTTCAAAACTATTATAAATACCTCTGCAAATGAAAGAAGAAGATTGGCAAAAGTGGGGTCAAATCTGAAAGCATCAGAGACCAAGCTTTTAAGCAGAAGAAAATGAAGATTTTGCAAGATAATGTGACTGGGTTACAGAAAAAGTAGAAAATCTTGGAATACTATTGGAGAAATAATACATAAAACAGCAAACAGAAATTGCGTAGATGTTAAATCTGTTTAAATGTGCCAATGCAGGGGGAGGGGAGAAGCTCATTTAGGGCAAAATAAACTCCATTTTTAACTCAACAGAGAACTGGAGAATATGCTTGTGAGAAAGAATTACTTCGTATTTCTAATCTGACAGAACCCTTCTTATGAATGGTACAACATGTGTTTAAGATCTCTAAACATTTCTCCGGGAGCAGTGCCCTGTGAAAAGCAAAGAGCAGCTGCACTGTGAGAGGATTAAGATCTGACTTAATATTTTGCCCATAATTGGGATGAATTCCTTAGTGGATTAAAAGTTAACCTAAAAGTTCCTGTCTGGTATTTTATGTTACACATTAGGATAAGGAAAATTAATACAACTGAAAAGTGAGGTAGGGCACTATGAAATCCAGAAGAACAGGGTGCTCTCTGAGCACTGTGTAAGTGATGACATGTCCTCATTTCATTTTTCTTTCTCATGTTTTATTTTTGAAATAAAACTAGATTATTTTCACATTTTCCCTGGTGAATTGCACCCTGCTGCAGTTGATAGGCTGGTACAATGCTAGGCAAAAGCTCAGGCATCTGCTTTTATGGACAGATGAGAGGCTTTTCTACCTCCTCCATCATCAGAACCAGCCAGTGAAGTGAGCCTGTATGACATGATAAGGTCATTTCAATGCTCAGCTACAGCCTTTGCCTGTGCAATGTTTCTGGCAATACTCAGACTTTGTCATCTACTCAGAATAGGATGAGAAACAAAAAGGAAATAAACACATTATTAAAAGCTAAAGTTAATGCATTCATGAGGGTAAATCCACCTAAACCTCCACAACATTTGAAAGTTGAATATGACTTGTGCCACTAAAATTCTGTGCAATTAGCAACAACAGTATTGAAAAGGAACTTTCATTTTTTCACATTACCTATTGCAGTTGTTTTGCACAAACATTTCAGGACATTTTGAACAAGAAAAGGTTTAAACTGAACTTGCAAATAAAGAAATGTGAGAAGGTATAGACTGCCCTGGATTTATTTTTTTTTCAGTAGCAATTAAGCTGGAGAAATATGCACCAAGATGTTTAGATAATGTGGATAAATGCCAGGTTTTACACTTCATGAATTAAAAAGAAATGTAACTTAAATGAAGATAAGTAAATAAAAACATAAAAGTAAGAGAGCCATTAAAAATGTAGTTGAGAAACAAGCTCAGCAAATAAATCTGTCATTAATTACTTGATAAGCTTGATCATGAGGAGAAGTTAGTCCATTTCATTGATTAACTAAGTCTAACAAAAGAGTATAGATACTTGGTATAAGCAAATTCCATGTGAAAGTCTAGCTGGTTCATAAATGTCTCAGAAAAAACAAAAGTAGACGTGTAGGTTCTCAACAGTTTTCTGTTCAAAAGCATGTTCCAATTCCCACAGACATCATCAAGGCCTTCCTGTGATTCTCTTCATTCCTCTTCTCTTCTCTTTAATTGGTTCCTTTAGATGTCTTCCTGCCTCCTTACCTGGCTCTATGTGGAACTCACTGAAAAATAAGAAAGCTAAAATTCCATTTACATGAGTTGATCACATGATGCTAATGACGAAAATTTGTCCAAGTATACTGTCCTACTATCTATTTCTCTTTTCATGCCACGGTTTAATAGTTTTGACTCAGAAATTACCTTTTTGGTTGATATTGAAATGTCTCATTTGCCTTCCTGCTCAAATGATAACATTTGGGAGGAGGCATGTGCTACCTTCTGAATTCAAATAGAATTTTAAAATGGTCAACATTTTAGTTGCAATTGTTCTCAAGGTGATTTAAATAATGGGAAAGGCAGAACTCAAATTCCATAAGATGCATGGTTAAACTAGGTAATCAGCTCTTACAAGGCATAAAAAGTCTCCCAGAATCAAACATTTTCTAATCTCCAAAGAATATTGTTCCCCTATTAATTTTACATGTCATTGCTTGAAAGGGTGAGCTAAGTAATACGATTCTTGTAATATATAAAATAAATCACTGCTTGCCAATATGCATAATGCAGATACTGAGAACTATGCTGTCATTATTTTTCTACCACCACTTTAGCTGCAAGGAAAAGCACGGAGCACATGCGCAGAAGTCAGGGAGTTCCCACAGAAATGCTTAGTGTTCAAGTTTAGTAATTCTCCATTCCTCTTTGCATATCTGTTAGAGTAATTCCTAAATGCTTGACTTCCTGCTCTTTTTGAAAAAATTGCATAACTTTTGCTCAGCCTGAGAAATTCTAGTACAATATGTACAAGAAATAAAAAGAGATGCCACAGTTCTCCAGGGGTGCCATATTAAACACATGGACACTACTATTATGCATAATGATCCCTAGAAGATGCAAAAGCCTCTTGCTCAGTCACTTTTGAGATTGTTGAAAAAGACTACAATGAAAATCATACAGTTTATACTTATGGCATATTTCATCGGGGAATAAAAGACAAAGAAAGTCCTCTAGAAAATTTTAGCAGGAAACTAATTGTAATTTTATGCCTGGTTTTTGGTAACCATAATATGGATCATTAGTTGATGTAAATTACTTTCACTATTCATAATAAGATTTCTTGAAAATATAAAGGTCCTCCCTTAAAGAAAAACTTGCCAATTTGGCTAAAAATTCTCCAAGAAAGAAAGTATATACTGTATGCACACAGAAACTTAAGTGGATTTTCATCATTTATAGGCTGAGGAATACTCCCTCAGGAATAAAGTCTGGTAGAAAAGTTGCAGCTGCTGAGCAGGACGCACAGTTGTACTCAGGCAGTAGGCTGGACAAACCAAGACTTCAGGCTAAAAAATAGGCAAAATATTGGAAAATGCTGGTAGTTAACCATAGAAAAGGTGCCATGTCTCTTTGCATGCAGGGAGTCAGAGCAATAAACAAATACCTACTAGAGAAACTAGCATTTTCTTCTTCTGTGAGGAAGAAGAGTGCCAGCAAAATGGAATGACATGTTGTCATGTGAAAAGGTGAGATTTCCTCTACCCTTAGTATTTAATTTCTCTGCCAGCACCTCAGTAAAGCTGAGCTCCTTGTGCCCAACCAGTCTGTCAGCGTCCTTTTAGGGGGACTCTTCACTGAGCAGTCCTGCTGGATCGGAGGGTGGTTCAACTGGCAGTCAGGAACACATACAAACATAACATACCAACAAGCACAGGGGAGACCCCTCAATGGGTCTACTCACTTTATGAACACTCAGTGGGTCTTCCTCTTTATTTGAGCGTGTTTCCTGCCGCCAGCAAATGCCATCACCCGCTAATGACCCACTCCAACAGTTTACAGAATAACACTCTTTCTTAATAGAATACTGTGACAGGTTAAGGTTCAAGGATTTACTGACTGCAAAAATATATTCAAAGCAATATGCAGACAAGCTCTAATCTCCAGTGAAAGTATTCAGCTCACATGGTGTGTGATCCTTACCCAATAAGCATCTCTTTGGGGGAGAAGACAGGTTCAGCCCAATCCTATTAGTTACAATGGCCTCTTTCCTAAGCTTTCCCCCATTCTCAACTTATTTTTAAACTGTTTCTTTATGTTTAGGTGGAGCTTGAGTGGCTATAGTCATCCATACCTTTGTTACTGATTGGTGTAAAATTCTCTCACTTCATTTTTAAAGACACAGTCAAAAGAAATACAGAGCACATGCCCAGTGAGGGGTGGTCGTACCTTGGAAGTGGGTGCCTTCATGATGGTGTTGGCTCAGCAGCAGGACATCTTCTCCTATCTCCCCTTGCTGTGCAGTTTCTCAACCACAAAGTACCATCAAGTTCCCCTTCCTGCAAGGATTTCAGGAGAGCCTGGCTGCGGTGTCTCCACTCCACTCCACTCCACTCCACTCCACTTCACTCCACTCCACTCCACTCCACTCCACTCCACTCCACTCCACTCCACCCTCTGTCCCACCCTGTTTAGCAGGTACTATGGTTGCAGATTGTGGGTGCAGGGAATCATCATGGAACAGGCTTCAGGCATGCCAACCACATTCCATCCAGGGAGCAGCAAATTTTATCCTGGAATTTTCATACTGTTATAGCTTCTTTTAGGAAATGAATATGACTTCTTGGTTTCCTCTGATTTTACCTCCAGTCACCTTTCTACAGTTGTAAACAAAGAATGGCAATTAAAAGACCAGAAAGTGTATTTTTACACAAAGGAAAATAAAATAAAACCAAGAAAATATGGTATTCCTATCTTCTGATTTATTCTCACCTTAGCCCATCATCAGCCTTGCCCTGTTTCTCCTCTATCTTCATCAACTTTTCACTATCTCCCCCTAAAGGAGCTTCTCCAATCTTTGCTCTGATTTAGATCTAGCTATAAAGACAGTTTTATAGCATATGCATGTACATATGTATAAAATCTGTTGGATTTTCTTTTCCCACCTGCAGTGAATATTTAATTCACTAAAGAAATCCACAAAACTAATTTTGCTTTGATTTGATGTAAAATTTTATTTCAAATTCACTTACAGTACAAATTCAGGTATGTTCTCCTAAAAGACTCTTTTGAGGCTTCAATGCCTTTCTGATGTTCTGCGCATTTACATGTATAACTTTTTTCACCTATATGTTTATGCAGTCAGTAATTTCTTACAATTACATTTTAAAAAATTGAACGCACTGTTGGAAGAGTACTGAAAGCAATGTGGAATTGTTCTGATATTAGGAATCTAACCCTGCATATGTCAGATACATAAATAATTTTATGAGTTTGGTAGAACTATTTGCGTAACTGGTCCAGTGAATCTGAGAGTACTTACAAGAAGTGTAAGTGAGCTGTTACTGGCATGAAAGGGTAGAACAGCTGCTTCAGCAGAAATGCCAGGAGTTTTTTTCGGAGGCTGCAGTCACCTCTCCCTTTTTGTGCATGTTTGAGGTTTTTTTGACCATGCTTCATTAGAAAATGAAGCATCATCACAACAGTATTGTTAACAAGAGACTTTGCATGTGCAAGACAAGTGATTAGAATTGCCACCCTCCAAAATGCATAGGTGATCACTGGGCTGATTCCATGCTTAGGTAGCCCAGGCTTGTGCAGCCAAAAAAAGAAAAAATACTGGTTTGCATTTGTAGCTCTGTTTATTCTTATAAACCATCTGAAAATCAAAATAAACACTTGGATTCCTTAATCATCTCCTCAAGAATCCTAGTTTCCAGTTCCAGTAAGTTGTTTTTCAGCATTAGATGCTGAGGCTGGTCTTCAACAGTTTTCGTGATGTACTTTTAGTTTTTTTAAATGTACCTTTTCTTCCCACCTATCGTGAATTTATTGTATATAGACTGATCTACATGTAAGCATTGCTTGGGGATCGTTATTCTATTCAAAATATGAAATGGAGTACAAATGTTTGTTCTTCTTTGGATATCTTTGCAAAGTGTGTTATGCATTTAGAATTACACAGCTACAGATTTTAAAAGCTGAAGATATTGAGATTGAAAACTGTCCCCTAATCAAGCAGATGTATAAAAGCTTTGGTACTTCTTTTCCCAAGCAAAGGAGTTCATCAACAACATGCAGTGTTACAGTGGTACAAGAGGACCAGATTAAGTCTCAGCAAAATCTCACTGCAACATGCATGAACTGAAGGTTGTAGATTAAGTCAAAGAGAGGCAAGAGATCACCCTATTTCCATTCCCAATTGGGGCACAAAACAGGCTGTTCTACCAAAGGTTTGGATGCATCACAAGAAAGCCTGCTGCCTTAGGGACGCTTCACCATTGCACTGTTAGTTCCACCCACAGTATCACCTTATTTAAAAAGATTGTTTGTCTTTCATCATACAATCTTTTATGGCAGACGTTTTTATTTCAAGCCTTTAACAGACAACATTCCATCTTCCTTTAACTTTTTCACCCCTAAAACTCACTTTAGGATGGTTGAAGTAACTGCTGTTATCCGTCTCATTTCTGAGTCTCCTCGAAGTTACCATTCCAATGAAATTGTCTCAGAAAATTCACACTTCACTTTAAGGACAGGATCACTTAATCAATGTTAAGTACTACATTTTCCACAGAACAAAGAGAGAGAGATCAGACTGGCACTCTCAGATAATTTTTACTATGTCTGAAGCCTGGAAAATCAAGTTCCACTGCAAAAGCTAAATTTAGGACATTTATGAAAGCATTGCCTAGTTGATTTCAGCAGGAATTTTACCAAGCTTAGGTTTGTAGTGATCTTACTTACTTACTTACTTACTTTTAAGTATCCTATTAAAAAAATAAGGATTATTATTTTATCAGTGAATTATTTGTCTCTTTTGTAACAAACACCTAATTTCAAGTTTTGTATAGAATGTAGCACAAAGAGAAAAGAGAATCTTCTCTCACTGTGGAATCTTCCCTGAGAGGTTGCTAAAATTCAAGGAATCAGCTCTTCAGAAAATGTATTCAGAGCTCTTCCTATACCCAGGACGCGTGTTATCCTAGATCAGAGTTCGAAGTTTCCCACAAGCAAAAAACTCCAAGTTAGAGTCAGCTGCAGATATGAACTGGGGGAAGAATCTCACTCAGTATTTTTTGAAAAATTTTGAAGACCCCTGTCTGGTGAATGTAAGAGAACAATGAAATGCTGCTGCAGTGGTCACAGCAGAACTCTTGATTATATATGAAGAAGTTGTTGGATAGGGGAAGCGTGTCACAATTTTTGTTCCATCTGCAACATTTTCACAGACCTTTCAAGGGAAGTTATTGTAACTGAGACAAGCATCTAGACATCTCTTCACACAAGCGTAAACTGCAACAAATTTTAAAAGATGAGGAAAGGGAGGTGAACAGTCAATGGACCATGCAAGATCTGCTCTCTGTAACATGCAGTTCAACAAGAACATTGCCATATTGAGCTGATGAATCTGACAGTAGCATTTGTCTTAGCAAACATTCCTCTTCATACCCTGGATCATCCAGCCATGAAAAAGCACATACAGACTATAATTTAAAGAATATTGGCCTAATCTGTGTGGCTCACTAGCTGAGAAAAATTCAGCCTGCCTGTCTTTTCTGAGGCATAAAAAAAGGAAGAAAAAAAATAAGGATAGAGCATCCGTGTCCTGCAATCACAAGATTACTAAGGTAGGGGATTGAGACCCTGTGCTTTGAACACTGCTCTGTTAGAAGCATCACAACAGCTTGGGAATGTGGTTACTGAAACCCACCAAAACAGGCAGTGTGGTCTTTGAAAACAATAACTGCAGGAAATCTCATAACTAGAGGACTGGTAGACAGATCAATATTAGGAATACACAGAAAATATAAACAATCAATAATTCACTGTCACCTGAAGAACTGTCCTGGACCTTTCTAAGAACACAATGAGGCTTGTTTACAACTTTCTGGGGAAAAAAATTCACCAGATGAGATGCTTTTGAGGGCAAAAGCAATCACAGGAATACTTAGACTGGTAAATTAGATGTCCATCAGATCTCTAGCAGTTCATAAATACCATCTGCAGTACTTTGCTCCCTCATGAGGAAAGTAAATAGAAGTTTATTACAATGCCCAGGACAGGGATTGTGCCAGTAACAAAGCCTAAAACTATCTCCAGATCTCTTGTCCTACTATCTTCTGCTAGACCCTAAGTTTATTCATTTACTAGTGCCTATAATCGTCAAAGATATTGACTTTAGAAGTTTTTCTGTGAGAGTCATCTCTTGAAACTATTTTTTTCTTTTGCCAAAGTAGACATTTAAAGACAATTTTAAAAATGGGAATAAAACAAATACACGAAAAATATATTCTGGCCTGTAAAACAAAATCCTCAAGCGATAGTGTATTTTTCCTCATTTACACATTATATTAAGCTTTGGTGAATTAAAGTGTATTCCCACTTAGATCCCCGCAGTGCAGAGCTGAATGAAATACCACATTCATTTGCCAAGCAGAAAATAGGAGGAGGGTCTCACCATGGCCCATAATTCACTGTATGTCTGAATATTTTGAGTAGCCAATGTTTTATTACAGCATAAACCAGTAACAGTTCTTGTGACAAGATCCTTGACTTAAAATCATATCAGAGCCAGTAGATAAGAAAACCCAAGGAAAAGTAACCAAGGTAATATTATTTTTTATTTCTGGTTTTTTGGTAGACAAAAGAGGGGTTTTTCTCATTTTCCTTGTCATGTGTTTGAAATGGAACCAGGGACTCGGAAAGTCAGCTGGAATTTAGACACTCTGCAGACCCCATACAGTTCTGGCTCCACTTAACAGTTGGCCTTAGCACTTTTGTCAGTATCAGTGCACTGCCTGTCTGTATCTGCGAATAGTCTCTCTGAGGAATATTCATTAATAACGTGCAAAAATATTTTGACAAAATGAAAGAACCATTAAGAAGCACATGTGATGACAATTATAAATAGGGTGAACTGAACCACAGCTTTAATAGAAATAAATTTATTTTTGGCTAGGTTTGACATCCTACAGTTTTGAGCCACAAAGTTAGCCAGAACACGCAATCTCTGACATGTTCAAATAAAGCAGTTAAACAGGCAGTGTCTTTTCATTTATAGTCTCAAATAATTGAAGATTTATGTAATGTTTATTATAAGTTTCTAAATCTTTAAAACAACTCCATAATCTCTTCATTGATAACCAGCCACAAAACACTGTTCTTAAATAGGTGAGCACTAAGAGCAGGCAAGCTTTCCAAAACTCTCCCATTAGCAGGTGCCAAGCTCCAGCTGACTTGTTAAGCGGAGTGCAACTCATCTCATATTTGAAATACACCACAGGGAAAGAACTGGGCAAAATGATGCAGTTTGACAGACCAATACGTAGGTCAGAAGGGATGCAGGCTGCATGGCTGTTGTTAAAGGCAAGCTCTGAGACAAAAAGAGAAGACATATATATATAGTAATCAGACACACTCTATCTGAAACAGGATGATAGATCACTCTGATTTTCAGCTCAGCTCTGATTTCATTACATCATTTTTTATTGATTTGGAAAGGTGTTTGAGGTTGATGGAGAGCAGAGATATTAATAGAAAGGCTTGTATCTGGACAGGCCTCTTTACATAATCCTGTAAATACCATCTACGCTGCAAAACCCCTTCCCCTTACATTATACACTCACTTCTGTTATATCACCATGTCAAACGCTTCAGTGTTGCCCTGGAACTTCATAAAAAACATCCAACAGAAAGAAAAGCAATCCAACAAAAAACATTCTGGACTCTCTATTTATTACACAGAGAGAGAGTGAGACTATCTGGGCAACCAGAAAAGGCAGTGCGAAGGGTCAATACACAATGTTTAGTGATTTTCTTGAATGATCCCTACAGCAACCAGCAACGCTACTGTGTACAAATGCAAAGCTCTGCACTTGTTTGTGTACTTCAAATACCCTGACATTGTTACATCACATCATATGATGAATTTCTATTCAAGAAAGCATTATATTATTACCTGCTGTGCCAGCAATCACAGAGGTTGCACTTGCTACAAAGCTGCAAGAAGGCTGGCACTGCTTGCCAAATTCTTCTCTCTTCCTAAGGATCCTGCCCTCTTCCTTTGAGCTCTGCAGGTATCAAACAGGTAGGCAGATGTCTCTGTTGCAGAACACTGGATCTGGCTACTCACAGCTGAGAAAGTTCTCCCAAGCATCAAGGGCCATGCATCCAAACTTGAAGCGGTCATTGGGACATAATTTCCCAACTTACCCTCTGCACAGAGGCACCCACGGGAGAATTGCAATGCCGTTGCCCAGAAGGTGAAGTGCAGATGAACAGCCCCAGGAGAAAAACACTAAGAGAAGAAGATCTCTTTATTAAATTTGGTTTTATAGTTATCACTCAGCAAATCTGAGCTAGCATAACGTGAAGAAATAACTGTAAGACAGTCAGCTCGAGCTGCTATTTTCTTCCGCAGCTACTTTGGTGGATGTGAAAGAAGATTCTTCTTTCTTCTCTACTGCCATTTCTGCATCCAACAGCAAACTGTCAGGGAGATTAGAGCTTTGTCTTTCTATGCCAGGGACATGACATGCGGTTTCAGATAAATTAGATAAATAATAAAGAGTGAACTGCTGATGCAAGAGGCCATCAAACCTTATTAATGCTTTGCCTGAACTTCTTGCTCCGAGGGTGGTTCTTGCTGAGAAACACTAACTCTGAAACACAATCTGCCATTTGTTAATACCTGCTAGGCAGAATGTAGGGTTGCCATATTAATCATCAGGACTCAAAAAAATCCCCAAACAATCAAACAAAAGTCCACAATAAGCTGATGGAGGGATCTGAAAGGAGACCAAATGGACTGTACTTTTAGGTGTTACGGTGGCTAAAAAAATCCTGCTCAATTTCAGCATCTCATTATAATCATTTGGCTTATTGATCCTAAAGGCCTTTTCTAACATAAATTATTCTATTATTTTCTGCAAATTTAGGTGTATTTAAATGATTGCTATTCACTAGCTCGTTTTCCGTTCTCTCCAAATTCCTATTAGCTACGATTTTCTAGAAAACCAGTCCACAGGTCATAGGGGTAAATATCTCCCCTTGCTACAGCTGTAGGAAAACAAAGCACAGGTGACTTCTCAGCATTGAGGCAATATACTCCAGGGAAATTCAGCAGCTACATTATTCCTAAATCAATTTTGCCATTAACCCAAGACCTTTTCACTGCATACTGTATTGTACTAGCAAACCTTTAAATGATATTCCACTCTCTGTTTCTTACCCAAAACCTGTTAATACATGAAGGGAATTAGGCACAAAGGTGCCATAGTGAAACCACTGATGAGGATTGGCTATAGACACCATCTACCCAACATACAGCAGCAGCAGATTTGGCAGCCCACAGTATAGCTTGAACTGGTTAGTCACAATAGTCAGTACATTAAGCAGGGACCATATGAACTAGCCATCATTTAAAAAAAATTTGTTTGGAAATCAAAACACTTTTTTTTGTTTGTTTGAAGGAAAATTTTTCATTAAGTTCATCGTTAGCAAGCCTCTTAATAGCATCAGCTGGTAGGTACCCATATCTTTTTTTCCTTGAAACACAGAAGTCACTCCTTTCCCTTACAGGATTGGCAGAGGAGGGTAAGCTCTTCTGCTTGTACCGTTTCATCTAATAGCAATTACAGCATTTGGAAGAACTGTGTTCAGCCTGCAGGTCTTAAAGGTGTTTTAAACCATGTTGGATCAAAGTTCAAAGCTCTGTGCTTACAATGCATTGCAGAAGCCTGCTTCAAGCAGAATATCTTGAAGTGACATGTGACATAATGGATGTCATTTTGAAAGGTTAATAGGTACAATAAATGTTCAGAGGTCAATGACCATCTGGAACCTTTTATCCAAAGTTTTAAAGCTTTTAGTATTAAAATAATATTTCATTTAGAGTGAGTAATATCTGATTGTATGGGGGTTTTTTTAAACAAAAAATCTGAAATACACTAAGTTCCATTGATCATAAAATAATGAAGATTGACATGAAAAAATTGAAGTGGGGTTTGTTTGGTTTTTGTTTCGTTTTTTGGGGTTTTTTTAAATGTGTAAATATACATAATAAGAAATACCTTTATTTTTATTTCTCTTGTTTAGATCTTTTAAATTAAGGTTTTCATATATTCCAAAGTTTGAACTTAAAATACACTTCACATAGAACCATAAATAGATCTACCATAAAAATTAGAATAATTTTCTCACACATAGATATAATTATAATCCTACAGTCTTGAGGTAAGAAATTCTTCAACAAAGATGAGTTGAAAACCATTTTTTCCTAGCCTGTGAATAGCCTTTACAGGCCATTTTAAAGTATAAACCACTATCATCTACACAAAAGGACACACACTCAAGACTGAAATAGGGCAAAGAATATTTACAAAATGTTAGCACACCTCTACACTGAAAACTATCATGTATACACATAGAAATCAGGAGCAGTAGAAATGACACCAAGTCTCCATATCCATTTCTAGTAACAGAAAAAAACACCGTCTAGCTTGCTTGTAGATACTCTTGAAAAAATTACTCACTTCAACCCTTAAAAATATATTGAAGCAGTTTGGAATTGTTCAGAACAAAGCATTTTCTTCTTAAAACTTCTGACATTTCTTTGTGACTACCAAACCCAGCTGAAAAAAAAGAAGTGTTAGGCATTTGGAATTGTTTTGGTCTCTTAATTATTTGCTTTCAGTTTTGTTGTGTTTCAAATTCAAATGTAGCTTGTTCAGTAGGTTACATTGAACTTTCCTGCAGTAGACTGCATTTATATCCTCTGACCAGAAGAGCTCTCATCCAATTCAACAAAATATTTTCATTTTATTTTCCAAGATTACATTTCAATATCTTTTCCAATCCAGCTTTGGGAAAAGAAACTAGAAATACTATTTTATCTACATATCTGTACCATGTATCATTTCCTTTGGAGATCAACAGAATGGTCTGTCAGCAAATCATGGAGACCATCTGTAACACAGTCAAGAAGGAACAAGAAATCAGTCTTGCTTCTAATCATAGATAATTAGCTTTCCTTTCCTCATCATGTGAGTGAAAAAAATAATTGCTTTACATGACTTTGCCATGTCACATCTAAAAGCCACAACTCATTCATTTTTCACAAAATACCACTGCTGATATTTATCACTGACTAGAAGTCATTGACCCACTTTAATAAATGATTAAACTAATACCATTCCTTTGGAAAAAATATATACACGTATATCCAGAGATGTATCTATAAAGTGTCATGACAGATTCATTTGGAGTTTGAAGGAAAATTCATTCAAAGCATATATACATCTACATTCAGAGCTCTGACAATCAGGAAAAAAAAATCTCTTTTTATTCAAAATGAATGCATTGAAGAAGTTGAGCTAGCTTTTTTAGCATCAGATAGATAAAGAGAAAACCCACAAGTAATAGGAATATGAAAAGAAAATAGTGCTACTAAAAGCCATGGAACTTCTATAAGCTATGCTTGCACATATTCACTGCATCATTTAAAAAGTTCATATTCACATAATGTATACTTACCTTAACCATAAAGAAGGGTATGCAGGTGCTTAAGCAAAGCATCGAATGAACAAATTTTCAGTAATGTGTCCTCTATCAGTTGGTCAAGACAGGAACACATGCCCAGCAGCCATTTTTTCTAATCTTCTTCTGAATTTCCTGCTGTAATTTCTGGCATAAAATAAATAAGAAGTGTTCATATCATAGCACGGTACCTATCAAACCTCAACAGGGAAATCTATCCTTCTAAACTGAAGATTGTGGAGGCCTGGCCTATATGTTGTCTGTGTAATAATCCTTCAGTTCAAGTGGAAGATCAAAGGAAAAAAATGGTAACCAATAAATGAAGATCGATACAGTTAAAATTAAAAATGGCCAGAGGCTTAAGGTTAGTATCACTCTTAACCAAAAGCCTTTTCTAAAATCAAACCCTTGATCTGTTAATTGTTATAGCACTATTTATTCTAACACACCACCATTTCCCTTCTTTTAACTCTACATCTCCTCTCATGCAAGGCTTAGAGTCACTAAAGTGAAAACACTTTCTTAACTAGTAGAAAACAGATAGAAACACATAAAGAGAGGACACATTTAGCAGAACTGTAATCTGAGTGGGAGACTGCATTGAGCAAATCTGCCTTAATAAAGTAGAACTGAACCCTGGTTTACATCAGCTTTCAAACACAAAGTTACTAAGATTAAGCATTAGGCAACAACATCAATCGGCAATAGGTTGGGGGTTGTTTGAAGGGGTTTTCTTGTTGTTCTTGTTGTTTTTTATGACAGTCTTGAGGCTCAGGGGTAACAGTTAGTTTTAGAATTGACTCTTCCTCAGCATGTATTCATCTTACAAAGCACACCAGGCTTGAACCAGAAATCAAAATCAGGAACAGCAGTGCCTAATCATATCAAAACCTGCTGAGGGATTGAAAGATCAAGGTCCTGGTGTGTTTTCACATGGCAATCACTATGCTGTGTTAAACATCAACACAGTAGGACAGTAGCTATTACTTACATTGATTGTTATGAGCATGGACTTTACATTCAAGGATTGTTACTTGAATGGTAATGCTGATGTACTAAAACATTATTGTCACAGAGGAAGGAATACTAGGTGGATTCAGATGTCATAGAATATCTTATTCCAGATTTGAAGTCCATTGACCGTGAAAATCATCAGCACAAAATGAATTCAATGAGACATCAATGCAAGTCAAACACCTCCACAACCACGCTATCTAGGTCATTTGCAGAAAGCAGGATCCAGCTGCTACAGGCTGTCATCTAGTTTTGTGTAGTCACCTTCTACAGGATGCCTAGATGGGAAATTAGAAAATTGTTGCCACCACCTAAAATCTTATAGATCTTCAGGCAGATCTTCATGCAGATCTTCATTCATCGAGGGGAAGCCATCTTACCAGATTCAACCTGCCAGAAAGATCAACATGATCCAATCTACAAAGTTTTGATTTTTCCACTGTTCAGCAATATAATGCAGTATCACTAAATATGGAACTTTGATTACCAGTCATTGAGATACATAAGTAAATTATGATCCATTCTCTTAATTCTGTTTCAATTTATTGAGAAATGCTTCAGGACACTTATATATATATATGTATATGTATATATGCATTATAGATGCCTTCCAACAACAGAGAATTATTTTTAAATTTCTTCAACTGTTTTGTTTTGTCTGTCTCTAATGTATTTGTTCCAAAATAGTTTCTATTTTAACATGTCACATCCTCTCTGATTTTGATCAAGGATAGATTTGAGGGTAATTTTTGATAATGTGAATAATACAATATCTACCAAAACAAAACACAATGATCTTTGAGGAACCAAGCTGGTTGTGAGCATATCAAGAGGAATCACAAAAGCTTCACAAAAATCTATTTCTTTTTCAATTGTCAGTCTTTATTCAAAAGTTTGCTATGAGTAATATTTACAATTAAGAACAAAAGTCTTTCATAAAAAAACATGACACTTGGAAATTAGAACTTTACTTTGCTTTAGGGCCTTGGGGCCCGTCCTTACAATACTTCTGTATGTTGCAAGGTAAATGAACTTAACATTTCTTTTGATTAAACTAGGTATTTGTTATCAGTGGTTTCTCTTTGTTTAAACTTTTATTTTATTGATTTTTAAATAAAAGGACTATACAATTCTTGATGCATGACAGCACGATATCCCACAAGAGAACATTTCAAAAGGAATTCAACAATACACACCAGTTGTGTCAAATAAAGTCATCCAGAAAGCAATGCCTGTGGGAAAAGTCCTCTACAACTGGGTAATAAAGACATCTGTCAAAACTTGTACTGTAATCAGGACTGGATGTATGTGCATGCACAGAACAATAAACAAAAGCTCACACAGACACAGGATGAAAGAAGAAAATATCATTTAAACAACTTTCTCAGGAATAAATTATTCAAAGGGGACGGCAGTGCTAACAAGCCCAAGAAAAGACATGCCATCCTACTTGGTGCAAGCCTGGCTCAGAGATGCATTTTTATTATTCTGTCTGTAATAGAGAAGAAGGAAGGGACAAATCTGAAAAATCCTAGCTCATCCTGTCTAACTTCTAGGCATCATTAGTCTCCTTTGCCCTGCTAGGTGTTTCTTTCCAATTTTCTAGCTACAGTTGCAGTTAGTATTTATACTGTGCATATGAAAGCTATGGATAACTAACCCTGAAAGGTTAGTTAACTATAGCTTTCACTGAGTCTCCCCTTGGTTACCTACGTTTAGAATACAGTTTCTCTACTCCTGATGGTCATCTAGACAGGCTATGTATCTGAAGATAAAGTGTATTCACATGAGGTGTTCTCTGCATGAGACAGCTCCTGTGGCTTACCACTCTTGACACTGGGCTTGCTTCTGCAAAACATTTTCCTTTTTCCTGTCACAAGTATTGTGTAGGAGAATACAAGAAAAGATATGGTAAATTTCATACTGGATACACATAATTTTCTTCAGTTGTCATGAGTGTCTGTTACTTTAGCTCTGACTTCTACTAAATACACTCTGCAAACATGATATTTCTTTCAGATATATTGGGATGATTTGTGTTCCTGGTACTCAAAGCCCTTCCTGTATTTAATTGTTTGTCTAAAGGCTTTCCTGTCTGAGAATGAACTGTTTTCCCTCAACACCATCTCTTCT
The DNA here is from genome assembly GCA_003713295.1 of Parotia lawesii. Classification (NCBI taxonomy): domain Eukaryota; kingdom Metazoa; phylum Chordata; class Aves; order Passeriformes; family Paradisaeidae; genus Parotia; species Parotia lawesii. Next base: position 114,136 of record RAHM01000284.1, on the reverse strand, counting down.
TATTTTCAACACTTTTGGATGTGTGCTCATAATTATACTCATCTTATGCACATCTCAGAAAATAACAATGATTTGACAGGCAGCTGGAATGCTTTGTGGCTCACACAGTCATGTGATGTATGATTAATACCGTGTTTGACCCCGCATGCATGTAAATTACCGAAGGAAGTAAAATCACTCTTAACAGGGTATTAGAAACCTGGTGAGTTTTATTTTGCCTATTACATTTTCAAGAAGTTGTAAAAGATTCACATTCTTTGCTAAGTTATTCACATTCAATTCAGACTTTTCAGTATTGTTATGTTACTCTCTCGTCCTTATTCTGAGCTGCAAGCCACTGGCTTTTCTAGAAGAAATACAGGTTCAGTATTAATAGGGATTATGTATCACTTTTTTCCAACTGATTTTCACTCCTTACTTATAAATGAACCACAAACCAGTTAATTTTGGGCATTTATCTTCCTCGCCTTCAAGGACCACTAATGCAACCAGAAGACAAATAAAAGTGTACTAACTTGGATATAATTTCCAAGTCGTCTTCATCCCAAAATAAAAGTCATTAAGAAAATTAAAGCCCTAGATTGGACATTAAATTTCTAGAAGTCTAATTATTGAAAGTTTAATAATAAATGGAAGGCAATTACTTTTTCCCTTGAACTTATCACTTTATTTTAAATCAAATATTATAGTTATAACACCTTTCTAAGGAAAACAATCCAGTGTACATTTCTTTAAACTGAATATAAGGACATGCTAAATGCCCAGTCGTAAGGAAAATAAACACCATTTTTTTCTTTGTAGTCTCAAAATACATAACAACCATTAAATTAATACTTATGAGACAGCCCAGCTTATGACCTAGGTTAAATTATTAAATTATTTGATTCTTGGAGATGCAATTCCCTTATTCAGGCATCCTGAAGAATAATCTTGTTTAGATATGCTGAGAAATGCAGGATGAATTCAGTTGCCTCTGTGTCAGCTCTTTTACTTTGCCTCAGTTTGCCTTTCCATTTTTTCCCCTTTCTGCTCTGTAAAACATATCCAGTCTTAATTCATGGGCTTCATAAATTCAAAATGGGGTTTTTTTGGATCAGATGGAAAGCCTTAAGGAAACATAACGTACTATTTGTACTGAACATAGGGCCCTTTCTCTTCCCTCACTTGTGGAAATATATTTGTGGCTCTTTCTCTTCCATCATTTCTATGGTTGATCAGATAGTCTTGTGGATGCCAAGATCTGTAAGATGCAGATTCAGAAAATACATCTGGCATTTTGGCAGACTTCAGAAGCATCATTCATAACAATCTTGCACTTGCCTCTGGCTGTGTCACCTGCTCAGGTTGTTGTCCTTTCTTGGAGTTTGTAACATGATCCTTAACTGCTTTTCCAGACCACTTTGTACCCTTGAAGTGTGAGTTTACACCACCTACATTCAGTACTATGTTTCTTTGATGTAGGTCAGTGTACAAAGACGTTTGACACATATTGAGTAAATGATCACTGCCCCACATGGTGGACTTTTCACCTGTCAAAGTATGTTCTCCTGTATACACAGCTATCCTTCCCCACTGCCTTTTCTTGGTATGATGGAAATGAAACAGCATAACATGCAACATGCATGGAATTTTCTTGTGAATCTATCACAGAACCTTCAGATACACACCTAGATAACTTCAAGTTATCATACTATTTCTTCTCTTTCCTGTAACTTTGCATCTTAACCTACCTATGAAAAGAAGACTGTCATATTAATAATAAATTTTAAAAGCTAACTAGTCACTGTACGCTTTCCAATTTTACTCAACAGAAAAAATGTTATTTCCAAGACTACGATTATTTGTAACCAAACAGCCTTGCCCAGGTGAATTTATTGTGTGAAAGAAATTCATAAAGAATCCAATATGAACTACGACGTCATTGACAATTGTACAAAATCTATCGTACACACCCTACCTACTGGAAGTGTTCGTATTCTCATCAAATATTCTTTTACAAGACAGAGGAGAAGCCATTTTGAATACTTCTTTTCTAGTCTGGAATTGGTAATTGGTCAAAATCTTTGCCAGTTGTTGATATGGGTTAATTTCTGAGTGACATTTCAAACGTGTGTAAGAAATTTAAGACTCAGTGAATGCATACAGCTGATCATACTCTAACTGATCTTATCCTGTTCCTTTTGATGTTTTTCAAGGCCTGAGATAAAAAAAAATGGGGCTTACTTGCATTCTATTATCTGCTGTTGAAACATTGGAAAAAATTTCTAAATATCAAGTCTATTCATCTCATTAAGAAAGTGTGAGAAGTATACAGTGAGATGATCATTTGTATTTTCCCTCTCTGTCCTATTTTCTTTCTAAAAGTGTAAAATCCCTCCAATTAAAAGACAATTTTCTTCAGGGAAAGAAAAGTTAACAGACTGTTTCACAGTACTTTCCCCATAGTTGAAAGTAATATATTTTCCATGCAGTGAACACTGTAAGAAATGGAACTGGTGCAAGATGTTTTGAAGATATAACTGATGCAGGTAGTACCATTCCAAAGGATAGCTCTTTTTGATATTCACTTGGCATTGAGCAAAAAATTATTGCAGTCAATATCTAAACACTAAATGTTATTTTGACCTAGTTTTCTATGTTGGATATAGAAAGACAAGGTGATAAAATGATAGGTTACATTAAAAAGGCACCCTTTATGTGTCATTTGGGGTTGTTTTTTTAATGAATACACTTTTTTCTGGTATTGCCTATGACAAAGTAATTTTTACAGAGTTATAGGACTTTCTTTTACTTAATTTCCTTTGGCAGACCAAGGCAGTTTTTTAGCATGGAGATTGATCTCTTGGTTATCTGGACATTCTCATTTTAAACTGCTGTTGAAGAGACTTGAATAATTTACACTTCCTGCCATGAACTTGGCAGCTTTTTTCAACAGCTGCTGATTTATTGCCCCAAGCAGTGTGACAGTTCTCTAGTCTGTATAAGTGCAACGTGCAGTTACAAATAGTACATGTAGTGGTGGATTACAAACTTCACTCTTGTCATGAAGAGCTTTTAAAGGCTTCTCTAAGCTGGCAGAAATTACCTTAACGCTCAGACCATTCTGAATTGGTCCCTAGCCAGTCAATTAAGAATCAAAAAACAAAAAAAAAAGGAAAGTAACAAAGGAATAGGATTTTAGCAGTAAAATGAACCTAAACCAAAAGTTAAAAATAACCCTGAGCAGTCAGTTGCAGTCTTTTTCTTCAAGGATGATGTCAATTAATATCTGAATTCATGCATCACGCCATGAGAAACCTCAAATATTTCAGCTTAGGTTTTCCAAGACTTTTCTTGGCAAGTGAAGTATCAGGCACACCAGCTGTTTGCCTAAAGTTTGCAGCCACAGTCTGAAAAGCATTAGCAGTAAGATGGAAAGAAGGAAGAAGGGATAAGCAAATCAGCAGAACTGGACGCGGCTGTCTTACGCGGAGCTGGTAGAATGATGTCAAAGAAATGCTTGAGTGCTTTGTTACTGTCCCTTAGCTGCCTGTCTCACTCCATAACTACCCCCACAGCAGCTTCCTTTCACTGCTTGATGTGATCATGCTTAAGTCTTATGGGTCTACTGCATAGGTCAAAATTATGTCATAGACATATTATGTCATTCCTATTGGTCCTACTGAACAGTGCCGTGCCTAACTAATGTCTCTCCTTCTCCACACAGGAGAGCTATGTTTCCATAGATGAAGTTTACTGGCTTTCAAAGAACCAGTGCTTTTTTGACTATGTACACCAAGTGAAGGTTTATTGATTTTTTTCTCTCCTTGAAATATTGCAGGAATAAAAGAGAAAATTGTCCAGTATCAGTAGCATTATGCTGTTTGGTTTAAATGTGTATGCTCACAAGGTACTATACAAAATATAAAAGGAAGCATTTGGAAGAGGAAAAACATTAAATACAGCCAATGTATCTGATTATTGTATATAACACATCTTTGATTTAGTCTATATCATTCCACTTTACATTTCAGTCTTGGCTTTTTTCCACTAATGCATATAATACAACAAGAAAAGTATAATACTATCTGTTCTTCATATGCGTACTCTTACATCAGTACCTCGCTAGTACTACAGATTTAAATTCTCACAAGTTATAACCTATCAAATTCAGAACACCCATGACAGTGTGAAGCAATGAAGCCTAATTCCCCTTACATAGTAACATCAGGAAAAGGAAAATTAACTACACTCTCTCAACAAAGCTGCTTAGACAGATCAGCATCATCTGCCATACAGCACCACTCAGCCTCTTAAACTTTTGAGACTTTGCCACGTTCACCATCCTCCTCCTTCACCTTCATTTGGCAACCAGTTCCCAGACTTTCTGCTCTTTTCTTTTCATAGTACCCAGTGACTCGGAGAAAAGAGGAAAAGATTCTAAAATGTGCAGTTTTTAACTCATGAGTAATTAAGAGATAATCTAATTTTCTCCAAGTAAGTGTTATCTTTCATAGTTCAGACTAACCAGACTATAAAGGTCTCAGAAGCATTAGGTGATTTTAAAGATTATAAAGATGAAGATTTTGTCCCAGTAAAAAATGTCAAATTCCTCATGGTATATTACAATAAAGAAGTACTAATTTTGTAGAGAATCTCAGTCTGAAAGTTCTCACTGCATTTCAGAAAGCAGAGTCCAACTATCAAAATTGCACGGAATTGCTATGAGACTCCTCTGTGGCCATGGGCACATCATCATGGTCCCTGGTGTTTGAAAAAGATCCTCTCCCACATGTGAAATATGGCTGTACACTTGGTGTACAACATTTGCTACACAACCAAACTAAGATTTATGTTTAAAACTGCTCTGGCTCCGCTGGTAAATATGGCAATAGTGCGAACCAGAATTTATTTTTAATAATAGCCTAATTAATAACTCTTAAGAATTCAGACTGTTTTAGAACTGTTTCTGTTACACCTTCTAAAACATCTCTTTTCTTTCATTTCTAGAAATGCATTTTAAATCCCAAATTTTAAACCTACTTAAAAGTGCTCTTTTCTCTAATTCTGTTCCTCAGCAGCTGTCTAGTTTTTTTCTTACTTCCCCTGACCTCTCTTCATCCTCAGTTCTTTTTAAAGATCCCTCTTTTTTGCCCCCTGTGTTCTATCTGTCATTTATATTTCTTCCTGGCCTTAATTGCTGGGCTCATTTCCCTAATCAGCTTCTTTTCTGTGCAGCTTTGAGACTTCTTCTTTTATGTCACTCTTCACTGCTGGCAACTTTACACTAGTTTCAGAAATATGAAGAAACCCAACACAAGGGCCTGGATGTTCATGATCCTGACTTCTTTGCACTGCCTTGCAGACACAAAAGAAATTATAAAGCTGGCTGAAAACAACTTTTTCAGAAATCTACAAGTACTGCATGACAGAGGTCTCTGAAAGTCTGCCAGAGATACTAAGGTGACCACAAGTTGTCACAGACACAGATGTATCTTTCAGGTGCCATGTTTTTCAGTAGAGGCACATGGAAAACAGATTAAAATCTGGGATAAAAACATAATCATGGAAAGACATAAAACCAACCACTCACTGTACAACTGACCTAATTAGGGGTGAATTTTCTTGCTAAAGATCTTTTGGGGGTTTTTGAGGTTCACTGTTAAAATTTTTTTAACCTGGCTGTCCTGTCCTCAGTACTGTACTAACACAATAAAAAAGGCAACACTAAAATGTGAGGCAGTCAGGAGTCTTGGGTCAGCAACAATCTTGTTATTTCCATGTACTTTGGAGTTACTGTGACTTACAGAGGAATTAGAGGGCGGTAACCCCTAAACTCCTACCATAGACTTTTCCAAAATATGAGGGATAGCATGTGTTTTGACAGTGTCTCCAAGAGTACCTCAGAGACGCAGGCTTGTTAGCGTAGAAACACATAACCACGGACGGGTTATATGCAAGGTGCTTTTTATTTGACGCGTCGGGGGAGAGGGGTACAGACCCAAATCAATCCCCAACACGGATTTCAGGTGCTCACATTATATACCCTTCTCGTTGTACAATCATATATTAATCATTTACCCAAGCATGAATCTCGAAAACCCCCCCAACCGATCATCTATTCATTGTGTATATTGGTCTCACTCAAGCATAACTTTCAGCCCCCTTTCCCAGGTGCAGCTACACAATTAACTCATCTATCTTAGTCTCTTGCCCCCTAAGTGAATACTCAGGTTCAGGCTTGCCTTTTACCATCCAGGCAAGTACACAGGTTCAGGCTGGCCTGAACAGAATATCCATCTTGCTCTCAGGGCCTACTTTAGCTACGATAATTCAGAACATTTTAACCCTATGCTATCAGGCTCTGAAGTTTTGCTGACTCAAGGACTGTGCTGGTTAAGGCACTTTACATAGTCTCACTTTTTACTAAGAGTGGATCACATGCAATTGGATCACAAAAGCTCCATTCAGGATTCAGGCTTTAAAAACAGACAGAGGAATTTGCAGTCCAAAGAAAACAGACACAAAAAGAAGAGTAAGTGGAATACAATATACAGATAAAGTGACGATGGACTCAGAGTTTATTATTTTTACTTTTTTTTCACATATCCACTTATCCACCTACGTAAACACTTTACATCAACATATGAGCAGTCCATCTACTTCAGAGCATTTCTGATGTATTCAGGAGGAATCACACCTCAAATGTATGAAGAATTTCTTGTCCTTTTAGTTTAGTCTTGCTATTTCCAACATTTTAGGTCTCCCTACAGAGAACTGATTTTCTGATGTGAGAAGACTGACAGCCCGTACTGATTTGAACAACCACAGAGTTACAGTGTAATGGAAATTGGAAGAGACACCTGAATGGTCAACACCTCATCATAACAGGGGCTAACTTTACGGTTAGGTCAGGCTATTCAGGACTTTCTCCGGTTAATTTTTAACATCTTTCAGAGAAAACTACACGAAATCACTGGGAAACCTGTTCCACTGCATAGTCAGCCTTACTGTGGAATTTTTCCTCTTATCCTGTCCCAGGAAACTGCTGAAAGCCTGAATTTGTCTTCTACATCCTCTGCCATCAGGTATTTATAGACACTGATAAGATAACCCCTAAATGATCTCCTCTTCTCTGACGCGGTGAATGGGTGGATGGTGGAGGAGTGCCGCATCCTTCCCGAAAGCGTCCCACAGCAGAGCACGCTCGGGGGGTGCCACAGAAGCCCACAAAGACACACTCAGACACCGGTGCAGGTGGAAGCACAAAGCCACTAACACACACAAAAGTAGGATATCTCCTTGCAGCGTCGCCAGAGACAAAGAGGCAGGAGGGGTCCTTTGTGTAGTATTCCAAGGAGTTTAATGGGGTCTTAGCTTGGAAGGATCCAGGGACAAAGGACCCAGAACACTGAGGGGCCCGGGATTTTATATGGGGGCGGTACAAGGGGCGCACAGAGCACAGGATCCAATTTTCTGGGGGCCAAGGAGTGGAGAGAACGTGGGGTGACAGTACAACACCCAGTGGGGAAGGCAAGGGGTGGAACAAGGGAACCGAGAACCAATGGGGTACCGAGGAAKGGAGAACATTCCAGAATTTAGGACTTATAAGGGATAAAGGGGGTGGCAGGCCAACGGGCCAACCAAGAATAATCTGCATAGGGAAGCCAAGGACTGTGGGATCTTGTCATAACTAGGGGGATATCCTCAGACCTCGGTGCTGGCTCACCAGCAAATGGGGTCCTGTGGCTCCTTGGTCAATCCTGCGGTGGCTTCAACCACTGCAACTCTCCTCTTCGCTAAATAGCCCCAGCTCTTTCAGTCTGTCCTTGTATGATAGGTGTTCCAGTACCCGCAACCTTCACTGGACTCACTCCACCAAAGCCATGTATCTCTTGCACTGCAGAACCCAGACCTGGAAGCAGCACCCAGATGTCATCTCACAAGTGCTGAGAGTTAAGTGCCACTACCCTTCAACCTGCTGGTGATATTTTTCCTAACTCAGCTCAAGATGTTCTCAATTTCTTTTTGACACATTGCTTATGATCAGCTTGTTCAGCAGGTTCCCATGGTGTTTTCTGCCAGGCAGCTTTCCATCTGGTTGGCCCCCAGCATGTACTGGTGCATGGTCTTCTTACTCCCATGATTTTTTCTGTACCTTTATGAATTTCATGAGGTTCCTGTCTACTGACTTCTTCAGCCTGTCAAAGTCCCTCTGACTAGTAGCACACCCATCTGGCACAAGAAACACTCTTCCCTGCTCTGTATCATTTGTAAACTTGCTGAATGCTCTCTGTACGAGAATCCAGGTCATTAATGAAGATGTTAAACTGTATTGACCCTGATATTGAACCCTGGAGTACACCATTAGTGACTAATTCTTATTTGGAATTCATACCAACTCTTTCAGCCCAGCAATTCAGTCAGTTTTTAATTCAAGTCCCTGTGCACTTATGGCCTGTACTTCTCAGTCTGTCTGTGAAGGTGTTACGGGAGACAGTGTTGAAAGCCTTGTTGAAATGAGTATAACCAACATCCACGGCTCTCCTCTCATCCATCAAGCCAGTTATCTTAGCATAGAAGGTTATCTGTTCAGTTAAACACAAATCCACGATGACTACTTCTGATCAATTTCTTGTCCGTCCTGTGTTTTGAAATGGTTTCCAGGAGGACTTCCACCATTACGTTCCAAGGGATCAAGGTGAGGCTGAGTGGTCTGTAGTTCCCTGGATCCCACTTCTGTCCCTTCTTAAAGATAGAAGAGACTTTCATGGGCACACGTTGTTAGGTCCCATGGACTTCTTCATATTTTATTTATTTAAATGTTCCCTAACCTGATCCTCCTGTACTGAGGCTGAGCCTTACACGGTCCATACACTCCTGGGATTACTAATTGCTTCTCTTGACAGAGACAGATGTCAAGTAGGAATTAATTATTTCAGCTTTTTCTGTGTCCTTTATCACGAGATCCCCTGCCCAATTCAGCAGCAGACCAATATTTTCCATAGTCATCTTTTTGCTGCTGATAAACTTTTGGAAACTTTTCTTTCTTCCCTTCACATCTCTTGTGAAGGGACGATCTGTTTCCATGTGAGTTCTGCTAACCATGTCTCAGTGTGTTCAAGCTGCTTGTCTGTATTCTTTCCTGGACATTTTTCTCCTTTTCCACCTCTTGTACACTTATTTTTTGCTTCTGAGTTTTGTCACTGTCTTCTTGTTGATCTTTTTGCTTCATTTTGTGTTCATTGGGTTCAACTGCTCTGGAGCTTGAAAGACGTGATTCTTAAAAGTCAACAAATTCTTCTAGAGATCTCTTCTCTCCAGATACATATCCCACGGGTTTATTTGAAGATTTCGAAACAGGCTAAAGTCTGCTCTCCTGAAGTTCAGGGTTATGGCTCTCCTTTGTTTACTGCTCTCAGAACACCATAACCTCATGGTCACTAGAGCTAAGGCTTCCCCTGAACTTCACATCCACAGATTCTTCCTTACTTTTCAAAAAGAAGGTCCAGCAGAACATCACTGCTCATGAGGTTCTCAGTCACATGTCTGGAAGCTTTTTTAAAATGCATTCCAAATACCTTGGTGATGTGTCCTTCTGTGTTGTGCTTCTAGCAGATATTGTGGTCCTTGAAGCTCTCCATGAGATGCAAGTCCTCTGAATGTGAAGCTAGCTCTAGTAGTCTGAAAATGGTCTTATCTTCTTGTTCTCCCTGACCAGGCAGTCTGCAGCAGACACACAAAAATTATTCCTGTTGGTCAGCCTGCTAATCCTGACTGATAAGCTCTGAGTTAACTCACCATGAATTCCAAGGCAGAGCTTCATGCATTCCCACTTCTCTCACATAAAAGGCAACTCTTCCTACCTTCCTACCCTCCTATCCAGTCTCTAAAGAGCCTGCTTACATCTATTGCAGCACTTCAGTTACAAACTATCCCACCACATGCCTGTGAGTCCAGTGAGGTCATAGCCCTGGAACAGCATAGAAACCTCTAATTTCTCCTATTTCTTCTCCATGCTGCATGCATCAGTGTACAGGCACTCAGTTGTGTCCATCTCCTAGAAAAGATATGAGGGCTTTCCCAAAAATTTTGTCTAGTACGCACTGTCATATGCATACAGAATGTGGCATGACCCCACTTCAACATTCTTTTGCTGATTACAAATGTTCATATCAGCCTACATCCTTTGCATGCTTAAGACAATTTATCACTTCCTCACTTGACTTTTGGTCATTCTTTCTCTCACCATCATTTCTAGATTAAAGCTCTTCTTATGTGAGCTTAGATCTCACTATCCTGGACGTCAGAAAAGCAGACTTGTCAGGGATCTGCTTCAAAGACTACTATGAGATAAAGCCAAGGAAGGCAGAGGGAACCAAGAAAGCTGGTTAATGTACACAGATCACATCCTTCAAGCTCAAAGTAATGAATCCCAACAAAGAGGAAGTCAGGCAAAAATGCCAGGTGACATGAGTGAATGAAAAAGGAGCTCCTGGACAAACAAACACAAGAAGAACAAATAGTCTGGCAAGAAAAGAAAGAAATTTAGCAGCCGGGGGTCACATTATGAAAGCTGTTAGAATCAAACCCCTTATTAAATATAAAGAGACAACAAGGACAGCAAGTCCTGTCACTATATGCCCTTGTAACTAGTCTCTTCACATCTTTCTTGTAGGGTCACTTCGGATACCGAAAAGTCACTGTTCGGTCAGAGAAGCCTTCTCCTCTCCAAGCTGAACAAACCCAACTCTCTCAGCCCTTCCTCATAGGAGAGGTGCTCCATCCCTCTAATCAACTTGGTGGCCTCCTCTGGACTCACTCCAACAGGTCCATGCCCTTCCTGTGCTGGGACCCCAGAGCTGGATGCAGTGTTCCAGGTGGGTCTCACCAGAGCAGAGCAGAGGGGCAGAATCCCCTCCCTCCCCTGCTGCCCACGCTGCTTTGGATGCAGCCCAGGACACGTTTGGCTCTCTGGGCTGTGAGTGCACATGGCTGGGTCATGTCCAGCCTCTCACCCACCAGCACCCCCAAGTCCTTCTCTCCAGGGCTGCTCTTGATCTGTTCATCCCCCAGCCTGTGTTGATACTGGGGGTTGTTCTGACCCAGGTGCAGCACCTTGAACTTGGTATTTTGTTAAACCTCATGAGATTCACAAAGGCCTATTCTCCAGCTTGTCCAGGTCCCTCTGGATGGCATCCAATCCTTCAGGTATGTCAAAACAGCACCACTCACCTGCAAATTTGCTAAGGGTGCAGTTGATTTCTTGGTCTATGTCACTGGTGGAGATATTAAAGAGCAGGGACACCCCCGTCACTGATGTCCCTTGGAACTCTGAGCCATTGACCACAATTCTGTGGATATGGATATCCAACCAGTTTTTTATCCATCTAACAGTACCATCAAACCATTATCTCTCGAATTTACAGAACAAGATGTTGTGGGGAATAGTGTGAAAGGCTTTACAGAAGCCCAGATAAAATACATCTCTAACCCTTCCTTGTCCACTGATGTAGTAATTAAATCATATTTCAAAACTTTATGTATATTAATTATGTAAGTATCAAGACTACTTAAATATAAAGTATCTTTTTTTTAATAATGTGAATGCTTTCATGTGATCTATGCTCTTGTTTGCACAGACACCATGCTACTAAGTATGTACACTGGTATAAAAATTTCCAAAAACGTAACTGATTTTTAAACTCGCACCAATAAAAACCAGAGGAAATTCCATTCAACTTAAACTGATAAGTTTATGCCCCAAAGAATTAATCATTCTCATTTTTCTCTAGTGTGTGAAATTTCAGATGCTATTCTTATTAACATAAGCGATTTTTTTTTTTTTTTTTTTCAGTCTTTACACTGATTTATTCTATTTGGTTTGTTCTCTTCAAGCAAGTCCTCTGACTGATCCTGGTGCGGAAGTAGAAAGGGTTTTCTTAGAAACTTAGTGTTGCTTTTCTTCTGGTGTATCTGTCTGTTCTTGTGAAAGTAGACACGTCACTTCTCAAACATCCCAGAAATATTCAAGAGTCGAGCAGATTGAATCATGTATTATTAAGAGTGAAAACTAAGAAAGAAAAAATAAAAATCAGTGTAATTAAAGGAAATAACTGGAGAGTTTTTGAACAGGCTTTTTAAAATGCATTTAATCATGAGAGGTCATCAGAAATTCTCCTCTTTCAGCTAAGTACTGTAAGTAGCTGACCCAGGACCTCAATATCTGTAAAATTCTGATGGAAAATATTCTGAATTGTGGGGGGGGGAAATCTTTTGAATAACTAAAGAAAATGTTACTACATTCTGTAATCCAATAACACACATCAAAGTTATTAATGCTACCCTCTTAACACTGATTGAACTGCACCTAAGTATCAATTCATTTTCAATTCAGATTAAAAAGAAATTATAAAATAATTTCTGCAGAAATAGAAAGGAATGTGACCTATTCCTGACTGAGCTGGAGACTAGAAAGCATGTCAGTTCCTCTTCATTATTTTCAGAAAGGGAAAACGTTGTCTTCGGGAAACTAATTTAGAGAGGGCATGTTGCATGATAGAAACAAGGGTCTCTCTCATTCTTTAGCATACCTTCCTTTCAACAGAAATAATATCATCTCGGTTTTTTATATAAAGGACAAAAATTATAAACTTCGAAAAGTTTGAACATTGTAGATTAGAAACCATTTTCTATTGCTATCATACTTAGAGTGCAGCAAGATAAATTCATCTACTGATTTCTACAGAAGCATTTTAAGGCAACACCTGGCCCTCAAATAATTCCATACATAAAATACACACTAAAAAAGCACAGTTCAGGCTCTTCTTCTCAGTCATCTTCTTTTTCTTAGTCTCCATCATCTATCAAATATTTATTCTCTCTAATGCAGAAAGCACATTTTCTGTGTTGATAACTGCAGCTCGCTGAGTACCTCTTTTTTGCTACTACTTCCCATTTCAAGCCCAGTAATGTAACAGCAGGACTACTTAACCTCTTAGAAATGGCAGCTAGAGGAAAAAAAAAAGTTAAAATGGTTGTTTTGCAGAGAACATTTTTGGACTCTCGTTCCATATCAAAGTTTTATGTAAGTTGAGTTTCCAAAAAAGTCTAGGACTGATAGACATAAATTAGTCATTGGGCTGTAACAGAAATACATAACTTCTCAAAAAATATGACAGAAGCAGACAGTTACCTACTTGACATCAATGAGAGTAATCTGAAACATGCCAATTAGAAGTATTTCAAGCCTAAAAAAATGTCTACTCAGGCATTGGTGATAATAAGCATGTAGGGTAAAGAGCCCTCACCATGGCACACTTCATGGAAATTCACTGCTCTGAGTGAAAATCTGTTTCAACAGATGTAGGGCATACCCAGATGCCAAAATAGACTGTTAGCAGTGTACATCAGTCACATAGTGCTTTGAACAAACAAAATAATATAGTGACAAGAAAAAGATAACCATCTGATTTTAAAGGCAAAGAATGTAAGCCATAATATGACTGATTAGTGGAAAGAACAACAGATAAAGAACCTGAAGCTTATAAGGGTTGGGGATGAGACATAGAAATACGCTTGGTGTCTGAAGTAGCTTTTCCACAAATGACCTACAAAATTTGCACAGAGGGGCATGGATCTCACCCAATCTTTGAGGAGGAAAAACAAAAACATTAAAAAGTAAAACTTGTGATTTTTTTAAAAAGTCTAACATACATGAAGAAGCCTACACCACTAGTCCACAATTCTTTTGCTGACAATAAAAGAAAAAAGCCCAAACAAACTCTGGAAGATCAGTGAAGTAGAAATCAATACAGAAAATAAAGAGCAAAAAAGAAAAAAAAACCCACTCAATAAACTCAGATTTGAACTGAAAAGCACATTTTAAGTCTCTGTCAGAGGGAAAAGAAACTGAAGGCAAACTGTAGCAGCAGATAAAAAGAGCTGTGCAAGAAGGAGCATGTTACACAACTTCTAGTAACCAATATTACTAATGCCACCCCACAGACAGAGATTTGTTAGGCTAAACAGAAAACCAAAAGGGGTGGATGTGTGTACAGGACATTAAAAGTTGCTATACTGCTATATGCTGTACTAATTCTACTCCTGTTTGGCCTCATAGTTAGAATGATCAAATCAACAAAATACTTGGGTGCTATTCCAGAGGAGCAGTTTCTAGATACTCTAGATAATCAGTCTATGTGCTGGAGCTCGCAGTCTTCTGAGTCTTGGATTATGATTTCTCAGAGCAGAGCTCCAGCAACACACAGCAACCAGAAACAACCACCTCCACCTTTGGCTCCTGCCAGGTTCTGATTTATTGGGCTTGTGCCTGCCCTGCAGCCACAGCTGTTTGTAGGAGGTTGATGAGCACCTTCGGTTGAGGTAGTCTCAATTAATGATTGGATCCTGGTGTGGATCCTGGTCTTGAGTGAGAGTTTGGCTAGTGTATACCATCAAGGTTTAAATGCATATTACTACAATTCCCCCTTTTTTCTTTTGCACTAGCCAAACTATATTTAATATATTTTTTAATTTTCCTTTAATAAATAACAATTAAATTAATATTTTTTCTGACTCCATTTCTTTTCAAGACCTTTAAGTTAGTTTTTCAAGTTAGTTTTTTTCAGTCCCTGGTTGCTCACCTCTTCGGGTGTTTTTTTATTTAGTTCTTTTTTAAAGATTTTGAGAGGATATGCTGGAGGGCTTTATATAGCCTGTTCTTAGTTGACAGACTCTTTTCCCTCCAGCCCCTGGTCTTCACCTCTTCTGTTGATAGTCAGGAGCTCCTTTTCTGGGAGCCTTTTCTCAGCCTCCCGAGCTCCGAGGGAGCCATCTCGCGACTTCCCCCCTGCTGCGGTCTTGCTGTCGCAGTTCCCACCTCTTTGGGTATGGACGGCTGAAGTTCCGCTGCGGCAGTTCTCACCCAGGTATAGATCTTGGAAGACCCCTCTGGGTGTTTTTGACCAGGGTCTCAAAGGGAGTTGTCTTGCAACTCCCCCCGCCGCGGCAGTCCTCACCTCTTCGGGTATGTTGGACCACTGGAATTTTGCCACGGTGGTTCTCACGCTGCGTGTTGGTATCACATCGGGATCACCACTTGTGCCGGAGCTCGCAGTCTTCTAAGTCTTGGATTATGATTTCTCAGAGCAGAGCTCCAGCAACACACAGCAATCAGAAACAACCACCTCCACCTTTGGCTCCTCCCAGGGTTTGATTTATAGGGCTTGTGCCCGCCCTGCAGCCACAGCTGTTTGTAGGAGGTTGATGAGCACCTTAGGTTAAGGTAGTCTCAATTAATGATTGGATCCTGGTGTGGAGCCTGGTCTTGAGTGAGAGTTTGGCTAGTGCATACCATCAGAGTTTAAATGCATATTACTACAAGTCTAGAAGACTAAAACGCTGCAATACTGAGCGACGCTTTTATAAAACCTCAAATAATCTGTTACATTACCATGACACACCTGGCTCAATTTTGGCCATGACCAAACAAATGCCCTTGAAATCCAAGGGCAATCGATGCCACTTTATAAAATTATCACAAAGTTATACTAATTAATGTTTCTATGTCTGTAAAGTCAATGGCAATAGCAAAAACTAGAGAGATCTCACAACATCAAGACCTTAGAAGTATTTAGGAGAGAAAGCACTAGAACACCAGACCAGAATGAGAATGCTTAAAAGGTAATGTTAGTGGAAAAAAAAGATATAAGATGTGGCATTTGAAAATAAATTAGTAAAAAAATGACACTTGACAAAAACACTCCTGTACCAATGAAAAGAAAAATGACAAGTTTCCATCACTATCAGGAAGAAACATTGCAACTTTGTGAGACAGCTATTCAGGCCTATGTGCTAATCTTACACAAGTCTGTCAGAAAGAAATTTGTGCCAGAATGTGGATACTCACTAAAAAACTAATTACAAACTTTAGCATGGAGAATGACATATTTGATCTTCACACCATAAAGCATGTGGAGATAGTGCCAGAGAGGAACAGAACAGATTCCTTTTCATCCTTTGGAGCACTACTAATACCGGAAAAACAGCAGGAGTAAACAAGGACATAAAGCGATTCTGCAGTTTCTGTTGTTCAACCATGTTAATTGCCATGTCCAGGCTGGAGTTAGTGCAAGTAGTACAATGAAACCACAGATGATTAACAGCCCATATTTTAATTTCTGTAAGACAGTTTGTTTAATCCGGGATTCTCATTACACAGAACGTTCTCAATATACAAAGTATGAAAGTATTTATGCATTTAAATGTAATAAATATTGAGCAGTCACTTGCAAAATAAAATCACATTTAAAGTTCAATTCGAATTCTCTAGAAAACTTCTTATATATCTTCAAATTTAGAGTAGACTCTTACTTGTATTATGATTGATTGGCAAGCTTGAATCAAACCCAGCTCAGAATACAATCCCAAAATATGCTTGTTATGGTAGAACAGTTTAATAGGAAGATACTATATTTAATCTAAGTCTGCAATTTAAGAGGTAATTATTAAGGTATATTGTACATAAATACACATTATAATAAATATATCTTTCTAAATACAGATATACATAAATCTATAATACACACACACAATATCAGCAATTTCAAGCCTAAAAATTTAATAATCTCAAGCCATAGATGCATCCATAAAACAAAACAAATGGTAATGATATGTTTACTCTTCCTCAGGAATGCACCAGTAGTATTTTAATGTTACATATGAGGTCCCTGCTACAGGCATATATGTAAGACCCAATTAGTTCTTACAATCTCTGTTAAATACAGGATTAGTTCTTACAATCTTTGTTAAATACAGGAGTCAACAACAGACATTAATATACCAAAGAAGTAAATGGTAATTTACCAACCAAAGTCAGAAAAAATGTGTTTTCTGTATTTTGATACAAAGATATAAACCAGGTTTGAAAGGTACCAGACTAAAGGTCTTAATCTTTCAAATTGTACCTGTACCTAATTCTCGGCCTGCCCTTGAAAAGAAGTATGGTAATGGAGTCAGTTAGCATCATTAATAGAAGGGATATGGAATTGTTGCAGTTCAGAAATTTACTTCACCTCATTTATTGTCTAAGCCATCTGGAAAGAAGGAATTTCTTTTTTCATCCCTGGATATCATTCTGAGTCCTTGTGGGTTGAA
Organism: Parotia lawesii; assembly: GCA_003713295.1. Lineage (NCBI taxonomy): Eukaryota > Metazoa > Chordata > Aves > Passeriformes > Paradisaeidae > Parotia > Parotia lawesii. Next base: position 97,000 of record RAHM01000284.1, on the reverse strand, counting down.
ACCCTAAGGTAGATTGTCTGTGAGGATGTTGACTACCTGAAAATCTGCAAAATCATTAATGAGTCAAGAAACTTGAGGCAAACCTTCCTTTATTCTTCATGTACAAAAAATAATCAGAAATATTTTTGTGAGCAATATATGCCTTGCTTATGTACAAAGAAAGATACACAAAATAAGAGAAAAAAAATAAATAATAATTACCTGATCTCCATAGTTCATCAGTAGAGGCTGAAGTTCATCCCCAGTCTGTTATACTTGGATCGATTCATTTTTACATCCTACAAAAAAGTCTTTTCACTTCCTTCAAACAAATTCCCTGCTCACAGCACAGTTATCTTCTCTTACTTTAATTTGGGGAGGTGAAACAATATGACAACTCATTTAATGCTTTGTGGCGGAAGCAATTGATTAAATTCTGAATTATATCCTAGGGATAATACTTAAGCAGGAGATGGGAGAAAGCTATTAGAAAAAGGACAGTACAGATATTACAATGCATTCTTGGAATAAATGCCCATGAGAGAAACATGCATACCACTTGATGTACACTATGAGCTCAATCTACAGGGAATGGGAGCCTCCATAAACAGTTTTACAATGTAAAGCACTAAATAAGCCATACAGAAAGCAATCTAATAATTAAACCACTTCTCTATATTTTTAGTGTTAAATTCCTCTTATGGTGTGCAAGTCTCCTATTATTTAGAAGTCTCTTTAGTGGTGCTGCAAAATACTTTCTTCTACAAGATGAAATTTATTCAATTTCTTATTTAGTGAGGTCTGAATGCACTTTTAGGCATTAAACCACTTGGTCTTAAACATTTTGATATTTCAAGACGATCTCTTTCTCCTGTGCTGTGCACCATTTGTTTTTAGTATTCTTTTTGTATTTGGTATGCTTCAAGCCCTTTCTCAAGGAACACGTATGTCTAACACAGACTTTTCTGAAGGAAAAGGTGGACAGAGACATAATATTGGACCATGCTCTTGTCACTACAGTCATATTCATACTCTCTTCTGGGCCTCAGAATCTATCAGATCTGTCTCTAATGTCCCAAGAATCACAGACTGGCACTCAGCTGTAAGCCCAAAGAAAATACTGGCAAGATGTCATCATCCTCTCTGCTTAAATAATTTTTTAACTGGAAGTGTTCTACATATGTAGCAGCTTCTTTCACCAGCTGTAAGTTACAACAGAAATGGTTGCATATCCATTGCTTTAAAGCAAACTGAAAAGTGCTAAGACTGTTTACAAATTTTAAAGTACCATTTAAACAAAGATTTTTTGTTTAGCAACAAGTATTTAAAGTATTACTCTTATGTGGTTAAATGCAATTTTAAATCTTCCCAAAATTAGGACATGTCTAGCTTGATTTATACTGCTAATTTGATAAAATAAAATTCATCAAACCTCACGTCTACTTAAACTTTTTTTTAATTTCATGTGGGAAGGGAGAGACAAAATCCCCTACAGAAATATTGAACTGTCTGATTTGCTTTAAGTATTTTTATTTTTAAAATATTTTAGAAGTTTAGTCATGAATTTAATTATAAAAAGGCCATAGCAAATTTGTGTTAGCATTCTGATTACTTTAGCATGAATAAACATTAACAGTCAACTGAAAAACATTTTAGTAAACTCACAGTGGATTTCATTGAAAAGACTCATTCTATGTCTTTAATCCTGTCTGAAATTTAGTCAAATACATAAATTTCAGAGGAGTGTTTTAATCTCAGCTCAATATGCTTTTCAGTAGGGCTATGTTCTGGCAGCTCTACAAGTAACAGAGACTGTTTTAATACCTACAATCCCCATTTCAGAAAATATTCTTAACGGCTTTTTAGCTAGAACTTCTGAAAACCAGTCACAGCTCCTGAAGAAATTTGCACAGGTTTTATCTTGGATTAAGGGGAGAAAGTAGCATGACTGCTGCAAATCACAGGTGCTTGACTTTCATGACTAATGAGTTAATCACAGCTTTCTGGCCACCCACTGTTATCTCTTAATTTTTGTCTCCTACAGCTTTTTATAATTTTACAAAATCTGTAGAGATTACCTACAGATTTTAAAATTTATTCCTTTGATTAAATTAGTTGCGATCCAGCCTAGTGCCTTGTGTAATCTGAACTTTTCTCTAAATGTTTTTTTGATAGCTGATGCTTCTCCTGTTTCTAAAGAGAATTTAAAAAAAACCCCAAACCCTAAAATATGGGATCCATTATTGTCTTTAACCTGGGCATCTGGGGTGTCAGAATTAACATTAATAAGAATTTTTGAACTCTGCCATTTAGATGTAAAGTACTTCTGGCTTTAGCTCCAAAGCATGATTAAATGACAATCCCTTCATTATTTTGTAGCTAGAAAGACGAGTGTATGTTCTCTATTGCCCAGTAACTTATTGGCAGAAGTTGATAAATAGAGTGAGTGGTTCTGTCTGCACTTAGACCCTTTTAATCTAGACCAAGTGTGGAAACTTTTTGCTAGGTTTTTTTTGCTTTTTCTGAGTTATGATGTAGTGCTATTCAGACACTTAAGGCATTTTAGAAAGTGTGAGTAATATATTCTGTAGAATTTCCATAATAATTACAGGACACAATTCTGCAGTGTCCTTATTCCTAGTAAGGACTGCCATTATAAAGAAATGGAAGTATGTATTCTCCCTTAAAGACAAGATCAGGGTTCCTTTACTTCCTGTCCCCATTTCAATAGAAAAAGTTAAAACACTGTGTGGAATAGGTAAATTACTCGTCTCCAGTTTTGGGGATATGGGATTTCTTTTCAGTCTACACTTTTTAACTCCTAGGGAATGATTAATGCAATACTGAAAGAGCCCTACAAGCTTTATTGGATAAGTGAACTGTGAACTTCAACTTGGGCTGAACTGGACTTCAAGAATTAACCAATTCTTGATCAGATCACTAATTACCACATTAATTGTTTCCATTCACACAATTCCATACTAGAAAAATCAAACATTTCCATCTTGAAAGTTAGCATCTGTCAAGCAGGATTTCTCTCACATGGCTACTCACAAATCCATTTCAAGGCGCTTGAAATAAAACTTGGTTTAGGTCATTACTTAAATCAGAGGGTTAGCTGCTTATGTGAAGTTTATGTAGTTCCCTGGTTCTCTGGTTTTATCTTTAAAGGTCTTTCTAACACTCCAAAATACTTGTCTCCTGTAAGGTTAATTCCACCAGCCCTACGTGTCTGAAGAAAATATCTTCCATCAGACTCTAGCCCATTTTCACAGAATCACAGAATCACAGAATCACAGAATGGTTGGGATTGGAAGGGATCTTTGGAGCTCATCTGATCCAGCCCTGCTGCTACAGCAGGCTCACCTAGAGAAGGTTGCACAAAATCACATCCTTGTGAGTTTTGAACACCTCTAGAGAAGGAAATTCTACAGCCTTTCCAAGTAACCTGATCCAGTGCTCCATCACCTTCAAAGTAAAGTTTCTCCTCATATTGAAATCAAACTTCTTCAGTTTTAGTTTGTGCCTATTGCACCTTGTCCTGTTGCTGGCCACCATGAAAAAGAGATACGCCCGGTCTTCTTGCCATCTGCCCTGAAGATATTTGCATGCATATATGCAAATTTGTATGCATGTATGTGTCTTTTTGTTCTTACGTAAGTCTGATGAGAAAGAACTTTCCCCTCAGGAAAAGGAATATCATTAAGTAATTAAATAATCATACTAACAATGGGGGTAAGGGGAACAGCCTTGTCAGGTATAAAAATGTTCTGACAATAACTAACTCCCTGTTTTCCTCACTTCAGTAACAATTTATGTTGCCAAAACTTGTTGAAAGAAATATAATACAATAGTCTAATATAATAGTCTGTTTTCTTTCATCTCCTGTGCCTACAGACCCTCAGTCTGAAAGGTTTTTGAAACTGACGATGATGTCACAGAAATGTAAAGGACTGATTTCCTCCTCCCAAGAAACAAAAAGAAATCTAGGTTTGTGATGGTTGGGTTCAAGGGCTAAAGCACAAAAGCAGTACATTTTTTCACACTGCAACAAGCAAGAATGACATTTTTATGAGATAAAAGTAAAGAGAGGAAAAAAATACACATGCAAATCTAGAAGTCGAGCTGAATTTCCAATTTTGAGTCCAGATTCAAAGTTCAAAATCCTGATATGGCTGGATAGGCTGTGATGGAAAATTCTGTTATTTTGGTGTCTCTCATACTACCCTGAAACATACTGAATTTGATTTTCAACACTGAAAAGCTCAAAGTGCAATTTTAGAAATTATCAAACTGAAAGGCAACAGAAGTGACTGTTTGGATGTTCATTTGAAACGTGTAATTTATGTAACACAAATTTAGTCCAATTCAAGCATTAGCAAAAATTATCTGAATGTTCTGATGCAGCCTAAAAATTGATTGAAATCTTTCATACAGGTGGGTGTACAAAGATAAAATTGTATATCTTCAGCCATAACCTGAGGAGACTAGATAAAGATTTATGATACATATAGGTTTTTTGCGTTTTTTTTTTTTAATGAGAGGTAGCTTTGTAGTATGGGGATGATTGCTGCCTCAGAACTCTGACAAGGAATTTTTCAGGTCCAAGCATCACTTATAATTGTAGTAATACATAGCATTAGAAGTCCATATCCTTCTGTAAGGATATAAAAGAAATGCAAGGACAGAGGTAAAATGCATGACACGGGAAAGAGTGGGAACAGTCACTTCACAGTACTTAATTTACACAGCATCAGAAAAGCGCAGAGCTTAATTTAGTGGACAAGAAGTAATACTACAGCTTTCCAGTGAGCAGTTATAAGCATGTATCCTATTATACTTCTAAGCATGTTTCTTACCCCTACTGAAAATTTTGGAGTTTACATATTCCTTGTACACACAAATAATACAGCAAGGTGTATTGCATGTCAGACTAATTGGTAATATACTCCCGCTCACAAGACAACTTTACCTGCCATGCTTTACTTATGCTATTGAAAAGCTTACCTAAACCCAAGCAGCACAATGAGGGTCTCATTCTCTCCCTCCATCTCTTCCGTATTCTTTAGAAGTGGGTGAGAAGGGAATTTCCAAAGTCACTCTTCCTGAGAGAAAATAAATGGAAAGATAACCCATGACACTTGATGACAATTCCCCAATAGTATTGCCCAAATAAGTTAAATAATTTAAAACATTTCAATCTTTAAGGTCAAATCTATAGCTGTCTTATCAAAAGTCTGCTTTTAAAGCAGTTTTGTGGTTTAAGAAAGACATGTGGCAAAGCACCTGAAGTTGTGATCTTCAGTTCATAATCCTTCTCAGTACAACGGTAAGGTTAAAAGGAAAAAAAAAAAAAAAAGAAAAGAAAGAGGTTAAAAAGACAATTGCTGGTTTCAAACTTTTATTTCCTTTACAAAAAAAAAATGTATTTCCTTTGCTCCTTTCTCAACCTCTCCCTTGTTCCATCAAAATTCCCAGAATATATATATGTATATTCTTCCTATTCCTCTGTTAGTGCCCTTGGACCACCTAGTCCAGCCCATCAATTTTTTCAGGGAGTTGGGGTGTGAAATTAGCTACATAGGAGGAAAAATGAGAGGTGGGATAACAAAGAGGAAAGTGCAGTGAACAGACACCTCTGCAGTCTACACTAGAACATGTTTCACATAGCTGGAGAAACAAATTCATAATCAGCCTCCAAATTTTAAAACACTTACTGTTTGTGAAACCAGTAAGAAAAAAAAAAAAATTCTATCAGATCTGTTCCAAAGCAAGAGTACATAAAATTTAGTTGCAGGGTATGAAATTACTTCTGCCTTTTACACACATAATAGGATACACACCATAATTGCAAGACAACACATTATTTCTCAAATAGTATAAAATATACTTCTTGACACTCTAATCTTAAATAGTCTATATTTTTCTCTGGAGTTTTAATGCACCTATCATGCTGTACTGAATACTACTATATGCAATCAGGACTTGGAGCCCATTAAAGTTATTTAGACTAAAGGTACACTGTAAATGATTCCTACACAACATAAAGCTGAGTAAAATAGCAAGAGTAGCAGTGGAAATGTTTTGATATATGCACAGTTTTGAGGCTCATTTTAACTGCAAGTTGCTTAACTACCTATTGAACTTAAGAAGTATTTTGCTGCCTGGTGACAAGAAATAGTTTGCTAAGACTACACACTAAATTAGTAGATCATATAGAATAGCAAGTTTATCACAGATGGAGACAAACTCTGTCTTTTACTGAGATTCATTTAGCAAAGGAAATGAGAGAGGTAACCAGTGATGACCTTTGATTCCTAAATTCCCCTCAATCTTTCCTATGCTCAGGTTAGACCTGCCTCTTATGTGAAATAAGAGCCTGTGACTAACCAGATTTGCCGCACTACTAATCATCTAAAACTTCAGTGTCTAGTCCACATTCATCATCTAGGCTCTAGTCAATGAAGAAAAAGAGCCCTCTTCAGCAGACAATTTATCCAGTTTTAAAATGGGGTTCTGAAAGAGATGAGACAAATTACATTCAGAATGGGTCTAACTTATTCCATTAACTGAAGAAGGAGTTGAGTCAAATTCATCTGTTAAAGAGCCCCACTTTCAGTCTGATTCAGGTGACACTAATATCAGGTTAAAAGATCAGTGGCACTTGTCTGCCTGTCATAAACCTTTAGGGAGCCATTGCAACACCACCACCCACCACATTGTTTCCAACCAGGCAACTGTCGCTGGACTTACATCTCTGCACAGATTAAGCAGCATTACCTGTGAAAAATGTCATTCTGCTATTACAGCTGAATAGATAAAAATTAATTCTATTGGCATATACTGAGTGACGTCAGGGCACTAGCAATGGCAGTAAAGAATTCAAATAATGATTATACAAAAGGAGTGTAGTTAAATTCTCCACGAATACAGCTCATCCGATCAAACCCTCTCACAAGACATGTCTCAGTACGAAAATCCTGGGTTCAGTTTTCTAAGAGTCTCCACAGAACACACGCATTGAGTATCACACACCTTCTACACACATGCATCTTTAGCTTTGTGAAAATACAAGAGAGTGTCTGCTCCCACTACTTACAATATGAATATTCTTTCAAATTGTGACAACATGCTTCCAAACAGCGCCTCGTCTTCAAAGGTTATAGTTTTTCTTACAACTTTTTTTCAAGTTGATGTGTACTATGTTTTCAAGCCTTCTTCTCTTTTGTAAGTCCAAAGGTTGAAAGGGTCAGGCTGAGACCCACATGTTGTCATCACTGCATGGTGTCCAGTAACAGCGTGAATGGGTGAATCCTGTCTCAAATCTCTCCAAAGTTTGTTTTCTCTGTGAAGTTTTAATTCAGGTGGGCTACCTAACTCTTTTTTCCCCTCCTTTTTGTCTCAATGTTTTGTGTCATTTTAAACATGACCACAGTTCGTAGCCTTCTCATTCTTTTCCTCAGCGGCCAGCCCTCTATTTAGTATATATGTGTTCCTATGTGTTCCACCTGTAAATTAACGGTGTCCCTACTGTAGCATTTGCCGCTGGCAACTCAAAATTAATTATTCCAACAATGCCAGATGTGTAACTCTAATGTCACATCCAAGAAGTCCACCACAAGCTAACTGTGGTATTATTTGTTACAATTTATATGTTATCTGCTTGTACTTGTTCCGAATTCACAATTACAACAGCTCTCAAATACAAACTTGCAGTTTGTTCTGTGAAATCTCAACCTTATGGAAGCATATAATCATAAAATAATAATTTTATTAATATTTTAGTGCAAAAATATTTTTAGAGTTTCAAAATTTTATAAATTAAAAGGTTATAAGATTGTTTATGCAAGAAGACAGTTTAAAAATTTTTCAGTTCAAGAATGTCCAAAAGCTTAATTTCTCATGGGTGTTCTCTCACTATTGGCATTGTTCACAAGACTTGTAATCCTGGATGCCAAATATTTATAGTATCCTTTGAAATTAAGATTGTCTCTACCACAGAACCTAAATATTTTTTACACTTTCAGATTTATACAATCTATGGTGGGATTTGAGGGAAATAAATGCTCACTATGGAATTGTTTTGTTATATACTTGAGTTTTGAGCTCATTTTAAGTGCAGACTATCTGCCGTCATTGAGACTTTTACCAACACATAGAAGGAAACTGTGAATGAGCCCCCAGAAACTTTGGCCATACTTGGAAACTCTTTTATAAGCTAATTATCAACTGATACTTCATTTCGTCTCAGCTGTTGAGTTTCATTTGGCAAAACAAACAAACAAAACTATTAAAAACTATTATTCGATAGCATACATTAAACAGGGCTAGATCAGTTTGTGGTTTTTGTCCATTGCATACGGAATCAAAAGAACAGAAGTAATGAATCCTTACATGCTTTTTACCTTGCTTCAGTAACTCAACACCTCAAATTCAGCAGAGAGATTTTCTGGCAACAGCTGATGAAAAAGAAAGCTTTGTTTGGTATCCTGAGCCACATCCTTTTTCCGCATGCCATTCAGAGAGGAGGCAGTATCTTGCAACCAGCTCTCTTCAAAAATGCTCTCCTTTTGAGGCAAGTGAAGATATTCTTGCTGTCTTGAACAGATTAGTCCCCTGATACTTCTCAGTTTGATTCCTTGACACGACCATAACACACAGATCTTGATAAAGGTGAAGACACAATCCTACTGTTGATTTGAAGTTTTACAGTATAGAGTAAAAATTAAATTGGGAAACAGTGGAATCATAATTCTATTTATAGGATTTTTTAACATGGAATATTTTCTGTGTTAAAAATATACCCTTAATTTTGATTATACAAGATATATCTTTACACTGAAGATTTAAACAAATATAAACAAGGCAGTGAAGGATCTATTATTTTGCAGATATCAGATATACTCACATTTTCATCTTAATGTTTTACCTGTCTTTTTGCTTTAATTTATGTCCTTAACTCCTTGGCATATTTTCTACACCCTTAAGTTTATTTAACAAGTACAATACAAGATAAACACTTGCAACAACTGCCTTTTTATTTGAGGGGAATAAGTACATTTCTGCAAACCACCATATGACTCAAATAAATAAACAAATAGATACTAACTTGATAAACAAAATTGGTATTAACAGGAACAAATCCAACCTATGCACTTTGTATTAGTTTAAGGCTTCTCCTTGCAGCCATAGTTTATTATCATGCAATGTGCCCATTTTACAATTAATTCATCCATTAATTAACCTGGACAAAGAGAGGATGTCAGAAAAGAGACAACTCGCTTCCAGTGAACAAGAAGATGTTTTATTGTCCCTAGAAGCGAAGAAAAATAAAAGACGGGATCCTTAACAAAAGATGGTAACAAAAATTCGGGTGCAGGGATTGGCCGCCTGGGCCACCGAACAGTAGCCCGAGACGGGGAGCTTACGGCTCACAAGGACTGATCTCAGAAAGGCTAAGATCAGTAAAAGTTAAATTACAGAAGTCTCCGTAGTAGAGATAGGAGGCCAGGCTCCTCGAAACCGGGCTTCATAACCGCTAGCCGGCTAAAAGCAGTGCTCCACCCCGTGCAAGCCCTTTTATAGGGCCTTGGCTCCACCTCCAGGGGTTCTTTTGATTGGTGTTGTTCCTGGTGAGGTCACCCTTCCCGGCCAAT